>CM076577.1:943163806-943425724 GCA_034641835.2 Pinus albicaulis
TTCATAGTCATAGTTCCTAAGCTTGTCACCCTTGTCTCTTGGAGGTTTCCCTCTACACCCAAGACTTTCCCCTCTCTCTCTTTCCATTGTGAAATGCTTAGTCATAGTGCCTAAAAATTCACTACCTATCTCTTGAATCTGTGTTA
Organism: Pinus albicaulis; assembly: GCA_034641835.2. Lineage (NCBI taxonomy): Eukaryota > Viridiplantae > Streptophyta > Pinopsida > Pinales > Pinaceae > Pinus > Pinus albicaulis. The sequence continues at coordinate 943,163,953 of CM076577.1, forward strand.
TGCACCCAATAAGGCCTCTCTCTTAGCCCTTATGCATTATCCCATCACAATGAACATATTACATGAGGATAAGTTAGAATAGGTGATTTTGAGATTGATATTGTCTTGAAATGAGTCAATTATATTTATAGGTGCTACTACCTCAACCTAGAAGATGTTATTTAAGGAAGTCATAAAGAAGGGGTTTCAAAAGGAACTTTGTGGAGATAAGACACAAATATGTTATCATACAGGAGTAAAGGAATCTTGGACTATGATAGAGAGATAAAAACTCATGTTCACTTAGAAGGTTCCAATACTTATCCAGACACTTTGGAGAGTGAAAATGAAGCACATCTCAAATCAATCATGAAGATTTGAATACATATAAGCAAAGAGAAGAACATTCCATTGATACATCACAATGAAGTTTCATATCATAGTTGCCAAATTGTAGCCTCTCAATGTGAAAAAAATAGTCTATCTTTATCCATGTATTTCACCACATTATTTGTGGAATGTAATATTGTAATTTAAAAAAAAATGAGAAAATTTAAAATGTGTGGAAGCCCAAGGGTCACACATGGAATGTGAAAAGTAACTAGGAGTTCCAAGAGTCATGTAGGAGCTAAAAATTCATATGGGAGCTTAAGAGTCATGAGGCAGGTCAAGAGTCACATGGGAGGTGAAGGGTCACCCCATTTTATATAAATAGGCCCTCATGCCTCAATTAAAAGGACTTTTCACCTTGGCTTCTCAAGATTAGCATAGGAGAGAAGATCATTCTTTTGAGGAGAAAGTGGTGGCTCAAGATTCCACTATATGGGCCAATGTTTCATCATTGTAATTATATGTCTTGGAAATTTTACTTAATATGTGAAGCTCTCAGAGCCGACGCACTTTCATGAATGTATCGTGAATGTTGTAAGACTATTATTTTAATGCTTACAATCTATGTTTGTGTTCACATGTACTACATAAAATGTACTATTTCGTTGAATTTTCTATATATCTAATCGGAATGTGCATTCTTACTTTATTTCATGATGATTTTTACTTGCGAACTATTATGTAGATTAATTATTAATCCTTTCTATTCTCATGTGTGTCTTTATTTTGATAGTACTATTACTTTTCTTCTAAAGGCTCACTCTCTCTTTCCCCACCCATGAAAGTAAATTACACATAGTGCAATTATGTTTCTCATATGGTTTACTTTCTTTATTATCTCAAAGTATGTGTCCATTCTCTTATGTGTTAATTACAGTCAAGGAAAATATATAATAATAAATGACATTCGAGCCTTTGTTCCAGATGGGGCTCCTATCCCAAATGTTGTGAGCTCTAATTGTGACTTCATACTAGGGAGCCCCCATACTATTGGTGGCATATAGCACCATCAATATATTTAGCACTAGGAGGGATATATGACAAGCTAATCAGGTTGAGTCTGTTTCGAATCTTCATCTCGAAATCGCTATTTCCAAAATCATTATCCCATGATGTTTTTCCAAATAACTTGCTCTTACAATTTCCACGAAATTTATTCATGACTTGTATTATTTTAAATTAGATGGAGAGGGAGAACCAAATCTTCTTGGACATGTGATTCAATTTTTTCATTTATGTCTTTCTAATGGAATACATTGTAAGGATTCCATGGCGAGACTATTCACACCCAAACTTGAAGGTCATGTCAAGCGTTGGTGTCATACATTACCAATTGCTTCTATTCATTCATTTGAGTAAATGATTAAGGAGATTCGTGAAGCTTTTTATAGGTATGATTATCAATATTTATATAAAAGGATCAATTATCTTAAAAATAAACACGATGAATCGTTAAAGGATTTTATTGATCGATTTCTTCACCTTTTCTATGAATTTTCTGAAGAAGATGCGGATTAGGATTTCATGAGTGAGAAGTTTCTGTGTTTGGTTCTAATCTCCTTGAAACAATTTGAATATGAATCTCTGGTTGATTTTTCTCTTCCAACTTATATTGATCAAGAGGCACATCAAATATTAGAGGAGTAATATGCTCTCCCTTTTGTCCCTTCTCCTCCTCCATTTTCATTATCAAACAAGGTAGTCTCTTGTTTAATTGTTGAATTTGGGAAATCCCAAAATCAAATTGTTGATCCACTTATCCCACCTTCATTCCCTTCCCCCGATCAAGACTTTATATATAATATCATTGAATTTTCCAACACATTCATAGAGCCTAATATGAAGGTTGATCCCTTGATTCCTCAAGATGATATTAATGCACATAATCTTAATCTTGAATTTGATTCAATTGAAAGTATTGCTTCTTCAAGGGATAATTGTGGTCCTCTTGATCCAGACTTATTAAGGAACACAATAAAATACATAAATACACATAAATGCAGAGATGTAGTAGAAATAAGACTTAATTTCATTAATATCGCATAACTGAAATATACTTACAGACAGAATGGAAATAAACTAGCTAGGGCACTGGTAGCTTATCTCTTAGAAGAGATGTGGCGGCCACAAGCCTCTGAACTATGTTTCAATGAGGCTTGAATGCCTATTTATTATTGAGAAACAATGGAAAACCCTAAACATCCAAAAACCTAACCCAAGGAGATGAAACACCAAAATATGGGCCTCGTTGGCGTAAATTGGTACATCAATTTCTCGAGGTCGTAAATTTGGCATACGATCTCCATTTAATGCACACGATACCTTGTTAGAAATATATATCCGAGGACTAAAAATGAAGACAATGAATGTCAAGTTGAAAAATCACATTGGTCGATGGTGATTTTCCAAGAAAATGTTGTTTAGGGCCTCAAAATGGCTCTGAAAGTTCATGAGCCGACAAACTCCCAAAAATAGTAAAATGTGTTACAATTAAGGAAACTGAAAAATTGAAAGAAACAATGGTAGGGGTCCAATTGGAATATGTGGGTGTCCACCAAAATCCACTTGGATCATTCCTCACCCCTTAGGAAGCAATGGTCCACATTAAATTGAGTTCCTTCATGAGATGAGGAAACGTCTGTTGAAGTTGGTCCCTAGTGAGCGACCTGCACTGGTGAAGGAGTTGGCCTGATTTGACAACTCGATATAGTTGGATCCTCTATTGGCGGGTGTTATTGATCAGTGTGTCCATGATCTGATTAGTTATGGCTTTTTTTATGCAGTCTGGGTTTAACTATGTTGGTGTGAGTTGTTCTTCCATGTCGAATGTGTCCAGTAGAGGTGGAAAGTAGGGTCGAAGGAGGTCCACATTGAACACTGGGTGTATACCAAGGAATTGTTGAATAATGAGTTGGAAGGAATATTTCCCAACATCCTTGGTGACGGTGTATGGCCCATATCAGAGTGGGAAAAGCTTAATGCAGTGGGGTTCAACGTGGTGCTCCTTCTACAAATGTAGCCACACTTTGTTGCCCACCTACAAGTTTTGTGACACCTGATGTTGATCATGTCCCTACTTGTACTTAGCATTGGATTTTTCCAATATGTCATGAACCTATTGGAGGAAGTGTTGAATGTGCTCAATGAAGTTGTGTGCCTTGTCATCGTCAGACTATACATGAGACAAATCGACTTGAGTAGCAGCAAATGGCATGACTACGTCAATGGGACATAGTGGCTGGAATCCCAAGCCCACCTGAAAGGGGATATGACTGGTTGAGCTGTGGAGAGCTCGATTATAGATGTGTTGTACAAAGGGGAGGCTGTCACCCCATTTGCATGGATTCTTTGAGTTGTACATGCATAGAATGTGTACAATCATCATGTTGACAACGCCTGTCTAGCCATTCGTTTTGGGATGGAAAGTTGTGGACTTGCTGAGCTTAATGTCAAAAATTGACTAGAGATTGGACAAAAATGTACTAAGGAACCTACTGTCCCAATATGAGGTGATAGAATGTGGGATCCCAAAGTGTACCCACACTCATTAAAAGAAGAGTTTAGCAGCGGATTTTGATGTAATATACTTCTTGTGGGCCGCCATGATGTCCATATTTGAGAATCTATCAAAAACAAGGAAAACACAATAATTTTCATTGTAGAAGGAAGGCCCAACATGTAATCCATGGAGATGGATTCCCAAGTTCGACTAGGGGTAGGTAGCGTAGTATAGAGTCCTTGCTTCTTGATGGTCCATTTTGTAATGGCATAGGCATTGCAGGATCTGATGTACTTCTCGACATCCTGTCGAAGGTTCAACCAATAGAAATAATTCTACAATATTCCACTATTTTCTCGACCTCGAAATGCCCAGTGACCCGACTATCATGTGGTTCCTAAATCATCTTGCTACGCTCGATTGAAGGAACACAAAGGTGTTCCAGGTGACATAGCAGTGCATCCTGGAGGTGAAAATTTGGAACTTGCTTACCCTCTAAGAGTGTCTTTTATGTGTGGTCGAATTCTATATTTATCTTGTAGAGAAGCTGCCAATCAGAAGTCTCGTGCCCACAATATTTGAGCACGGTGGTTAGCACCATGATTGGTGGTCGGCTAAGGGAGTCTCTAACATTATTGTTACTGCCCTTCTTCTACTTGATGTTTAAGTGAAAATGTTGCAGATATGTGGACCACTTCTGATGGCGATCGTTTTGAAAATTCCCTTCTGTCTCTATGAACTACATGGGTCAATGGTCTATGTGGATGACCGTTCCCTGCCCCAAAATGTAATGTTTCCATTGTCGGCAATCCTGCGCAATAGAATACATCTCTTTATCATAAGTGGGATACTTCCAGACTATGTCATATAATGTCTCACTGTGATATTCCATTGGATGCCTCTATTGAGTAAGAACTGCCCTAATAGCATAGTCAGAGGCATCTGTCTCAATCTCAAATGGTTGTTGCAAGTATGGTAATGTGAAAACTGGGGAAAATAATAGGCGATGTTTCAACTCTAAGAACGCCTTTTTTTGAGATTCAAACCAAAATAATTTTTATTTTTCTCCTCCCTTGGTGACTTGACTCAAGGACCAAGTGATATGAGAGAATCCCAACATGAACCTGTGGTAGAAATTGGCAAGACCCAGAAAAATGTGGAGCTCAGTTATAGTGGTTGGGGCTGGCCAATCTCGAATGAATTGGATCTTGGTTGGGTCCACATGCACCCCTCGCTCATAAATAATGTATCCTAGATACTAAACCTAGGTCATGCCAAAAGTTCACTTATCCAAATTGGCACACAAATTATGTTGCATAGTGTTTGGAGGACCCTCATGAAGGTTTTGGGAGCATTCATCAACCCGAAAGACATGACCAACCATTCGAAAAGGCCTTCCTTGGATTTGAAGGAAACCTTCCACACATCATAGGGTTTGATTGGTACCTGGTGATACCTGGACTTCAAGTTTATCTTGAAAAAATATTTCCCCCCCTTGATTTGGTCTAGAATGTCATCAAGTTGTGGGATCAGGTACCTATTCTGGACAATGATATTGTTCAGTGCAAGTCCCATCATTCTTCTGCACCAACATGATTTGACTCCCACAGGGCAATGAACTCGTCCATATGTGACCTTTCTGCATAAAATCCTAAATCTGTTGCTTAATTTCATCGTTCTCTAGAATAGAGTACTGATAGATCGTTCCATTGGGCAATGATGCACCTGGGGTCAGATCAATGGGGTGTTTGACCTGACAGTGCAAAGGCACCCCTAGAGGTGAGGTGAAGATGTCCCTGTACTCTTCCAAGACCTTGTCCATATTTTTTTTTTGTGCGAAAGAGCCTTGTCTAGAGGTTGTGGCCATAGTATTTTTCTTACCCTGAGGGTATATTATCATGAAAACAAATTTCCCGGTTTTGGAAATTATCTTACGACATTTTTTTGCAGTAACCAAAGAGATGGTGGTTGGCGGTGCTACCTCTGGTATCCTATACAACTTATTTCCCAAAATAAAAATAAAAACATGAGGTCAAGACTCATACAAAACATGTCACTTCCACAAGTATGATTGGCATAATAATACATCACAAACATCAAGAGGAGCAATGCCATATAATACCTCATCCATGAAGAGCTTGATGTTGTAGGGAAGGAGACACTGCTGGATGACATGGAAATCCTATTCTTGGTAAAGCCACCTGATGGTGTATGATTTTGAGTGTGTTGTGGTCAGCAAGCCCGAGTGCTTCATGACCTCTGTTGTAATGAGGTTCTTTTGGCTCCCGCTGTTGACAATGAACTGCAGTGAGGAACCCTTTACCCACATCTGGGAATGGAATAGGCACTCCACCTCCTCTGGATCTTCTGGTTCCTCCTTCTGGACCTTCATGGTGGAAATTGTGGCATTGGGCTCTACATCGATAATATTCTTCCCTTTTTGAGGTTATGATTTAGAGTCAGAGCATGCATATGATTTAGAAGCCTTTATCTTGCCACTAGTGATTGCTTGGGCTGACACTCACTTGTATTATGAGTGGAGCTCTTATGGAAATCACACCACTTTCCCATGTCCTTATTTGGCTTCACGATGTTCTTATTTGCTTGAGGCTTTGACAGGTTATCCTGGGCCACCCTGCATTGGTTTTCTCCTTTATTCTATGGTTTGGGGGCACCTTTCCCTTGATTTTGATTCATAGATCCAAAGTCCCACTTCTTTTGTTTGAAATTCTACTCAATCTTGGCAACATACCGGTATGCTACACCAAGCGAGGAGATGTCAAGGACCTCCATTTCCTCCTGAATGTATTTGTGAAAAAAACTGCGGTAATTCAACACCAAATATTTCTCTAAATCTTTTATACCTAATTTTGTGTGCAAGGTATGGAACAGATTTGTTAGCTCATGCACACTGTGATCCCTTTGTTGTCACATTGTAGTCCATTGTATTTACTTATCCTCATATCTCCCCACAGGATAATATTATTCTTTGATGGCGTCTCGGAAAGAATTCCAAGTGAGTGTGACTAAAAACAAAGATATTTCCCTCTCATACTCTTTCTCATAGTAGGTTTCCCACCAATCCTTAACGTGGGGGATGACTTTGAGGAGTGCAAAGTAATATTTTCCCAGTTGGAAATGTCATGAATCAAGAAACACCCTTCGAATAGATTCAATCATATATCTATGATGTCTGCATCTATTTGGCCCTCAAATATGAAAATTTCAAAGTTTAGTTGTACCTTGAAAGGATTTGTGCCTCCAAAGTGGCTGCTGGATGCAGATGCAGCACTGGTGGGCAGTCGTTGAAGGATATGGAAAAAGTTATCCATCATCGCGTTCCTTTATTTATCGAGGGCCTCCTCGAGCAATATTTTGATAGGATATCCTACTCCCTCATCTTTATTTTCTTCCCCAATGGGTAGTCGTCAGGGTTTGAGAGGTTGATCTTGCAAAGGTTCAACCAGATCGAGCCCTAACTCCTTATACCTTGACCTCGTTGGGGACATGCAAAGAAGGACCAAGAAAGAGCAAACTGCTTTGATACCAATGATTCGGATTTATGCAGGAATGAAATAAAATACCGAAATACACATAAAATCAGAGGTTCAACATAAATAAGACTTAATTTCATTAATATCACATCACTGAAATATGCTTACAGAGAGAATGGAAATAAACTAGCTAGGGCGTTGGTAGCTTATCTCTTAGAAGAAATATGGCAGATACAAGTCTCTGAACTATGTTAAAATAAGGCTCAAATGCCTATTTATTATTTATAAACAATGGAAAACCATAAATATCCAAAAACCTAACCCTAGGAGATGAATCACCAAAGTATGGGCCCTGTTGGGGAAAATTGATACATCAATTTCCCAGGGTTGTAACTTTGGAATACGATCTCCATTTGACGCACAATATATGTCGTTAGAAAGATATATTTGAGGAATACAACCAATAAAAACAAATTTTTAGTTAACCATTACAATTTTTTATGGTTATTTTCCAAAAAAACGTCGTTTAGGGCCTCAAAACGACTCTGGAAGTTCAGGACCCAAAAAACTGCCAAAAATAGTAAATTTTGCTACAATTAAGGAAACTGAAAAACTGAAAGAAACAATGGTGGGGGTCCAAGTGGAATAGGTGGGTGGCCACCAATATCCACCTAGATCACCTGTATCATCTAAATATAATGGCTTCTATACCTTGATTCGCGTGATCAACCCACTCCACCAGCAATTCCCTCAAATAATCTTGATTCATAATTTGTTGGTCCAAATGGTAGTTAGGTACAAGGTGGTCTCATCTCACAAGTAAAGGAGAAAAAATATGAATACACATTCAATATCTCTTCTCTTTTTCAAATTCCTCTATACCAAAATGATGTTCCCACATTCTTTGTTGATGAAGAACCTTGTGACCCTAATTATTAGTCAAATGAAATCAAGATGTTTAAACAAATAAAATGCTCTAACAATTTCCATCTTGTCACCAATGGCTCCTCTCATTTAGGTAGTGATGATTATATATGTACATATTTCGATCTCTTGATTTCTCAAGGATAATTGGATTTGCAAAGCTTAGAACTAGAATCTGACTAGATCAAGGAAGAATATCTTACCAAAATTCCTTCCTTAACTCACTACCCTCTGTGTCTCGATGCATTTAATGAATTGATTGATGATGGAAATAAACTATGTTCTTTAAAATCACAATGTGATGAATTAGATTTTAATTTTACACAAGGTGGTAAGGCCACCCATGATGAAGGAGAAGATAATGTAATCATTTAACATCTTTCTTATAGTTTGCAATCTCCAGTCTTGGATGGGATTAATTCATTTTCTTAGTTTTTTCATGAGACCCTTCCGATATGTGCATCTTCGATTATCAATCCTCAAGAATATTATGACTTATGTGATCTATTTGATGACATTGACACATCTAACGAAATTTTTGATTCCAATGCCCGCCATCTGATTCATAATGATCTTGCTGAAATAATTGATGATAGTTTTCTTCACACAAACGATGACCTGACCATGCTTTCAAAATTCAATCATCCAACATTTGAAAATTCAGGGACTTTTCAGGAAGTTGAGGCACTTAATATTTACTTGATGGTTATGTCAGGTTCTCACAATCCCGACTGGATATCTGAACCAGGTCAGATTAGAATTTTCTTTCATAATTATTTCCTCAATATTGTTTCACTAGATGTAAGCTCACTTTTGAAGGATTTTTAGTGTTTTCAAGTTAATTCTCTTGGTCCTCAAGATATATTTCCGCATCATATGGAAGATTATTTCTTGGTTGATTCATCTTCATGAAAATCCATTTTATTGAACCCAAAGTTGGAGAACATATCTCTTATGGATGTCCAAAACTTTGAAACTTGCCTTTAAGATTATCACCAGCTAACATATTTCCCCCCTATCAAACAATTCTGTGAATAATCGATTTCTTATATGTCTAATGTATGCTATGAAGTTAATAATTTTTGTGGCACAATAAATCCTCTTGAGTGTCATTCAATGCTTGGACCATCCGGTAGAGAAAACCCCATGTGTTGACAATCTAATTTCTCACATTGATATGAATGTCAAATGTGATTTTAAATATGCTTCTTGATTATTTTTTAGCCTAGTATCTTAATTGGTTTACCATATTTATGATGCTATAAATTGTTTCCAATTCCCCAATTTTTCATGTTGTTGGTCTAATGTGTAACCTAATACAAGGGGAATCAATGGAGAATCGAGAATCTTATATGTCAATCCACTAATATGATCATAACACTGGTTTTAATAGTTGTCACACGATTAATCATTTTCCCACTAGTACATCTGATGATATTTTTTTTACATCAGTTGATCTTATCAAGCCGAATTATATCTATGATTCATCATCTAAATTTTCAAATACCTATTGAGAAGTTGAAGAACTTCAACTATTTCTGATGGTTATGTCAGGTCCTCACAATCTTGACAAAGTTTCTGAATCAGTTCAGATCAAATTTTCCTCGCAAGATTCTCTTTATAATTTTATTGTGCTAATTGAAAGTTTATTTTCCCAAGATTTTCTTGGTTTTAGATAGATTTTTTTGAATATTAGGATCAAATCGTTTATTGGATAGAGGAATTGTATCTATAAAGCTCCATTGTCAATAATAAATTGCAATCTTACTCGATGTTTGCTAAGAACAAAAATGTGGATGAATGTACATGTGTAGGATGCTTTCAAGGTTTGTATGTTCATCGTCTTAACAAACAAGGTGAAATTGTAGACTAGTTAAAGGAAACATTTATGGCACACCTTTCTTCCAATAGGAAATGCCTTCAATTTCCTATGCACATTTTTCAATTAGACATCTTTATTTCTACACCTTGTTTCGTCATTGTACTAATTTCTCACATCTTTGTGCTTACAGGTCGAGAGAAACACTTGTGGATTCAATGGAAATTTGATTTAACATGATCCTGACATTTTAGTAAGATAGATTAGGATTTATCTTTATTCATGATTCTTTTTTTAATTAAATTATGTGTACTTACTTGCATTGTTTCCACATATTTTCCATATCTCAGTTGCATTTTTCCTTAATTTTGTACCCAAAATTCATCTCTTTGCATTTTGCATTTTCCTTTCCATTTGAGTTTTATTTTTCACATAACTTTTACAAGTTTGTACTAAATAAATACCTTATGTGAAATCCATCTCGTTTGGATCAAAGATAATGTGGAAGAACTTTGAAAGGTCACTATTAAGATTGAAAATGCTTGGCAATATTTTAATCCCATTCTTTGTTTCGACATAAATATATTAAGAGTCCAGATGCTTAGACGGAAAATATGACTCATTGTAGGCAAAAGCATTAGTATTTATACGATTCTCATATCTATAATGGGATATTCTTTCCTTGAATCAAAATTTAGGTTGTTTGGTTTTAATGTGTCAATACAATCAAGTAGAGAAGGGAAAGGAGAAAAACTTAAGTGAGAAAATTAATTTCAAAGGTAATATATAAGAGTATCTGCAAAATAACGAAAAACCTCTCTTGCTCGTTAATAATTCGAGATCCCTCTTCTACCCTTGTAAAAATAATTTTTTTTGAAATTCCAATGAGCATAATGTATAACATAAATTAAGGGTTAAAGAAAAGAAAGGATTCTAATGCAGAGAGGCGAAGCAAGAAACTTTGCCCAGGTACTGAACAAGCTTGTTGGTAGTGAAGAATTTATTGTGATTATTGGAAGGGACTAAGTTGGGGTATTGAATAATCCTGATAGCATTGGAGAAACACAAAATATGATACTAAAAATTTGAATATATTAAACTTGTAAAATCTCTTTTGGTAATAATCACATGCAATGGAACATTGTCGATGCGTTTTGAAAGAACCAGTGTGGTTCATCATCAGGACTAGGTGAGAGATCAGATCAAGACATTAAGTTTAAATAGATGTTGAGATGACTAGTTTGAATTTTAAAATTTATTTATTTATATATTTTTAAATATATATTATATTTTTTAATTAATTAATAACGGCTAGTTTCATTTTATTATTAAAATATTTAATTTATTTATTCAATTAATTAATATATATGCATATTATATATATGTATATATATTAATTAAATAATTAATTAATAAGTTAATTAATCTATTAATTAATTGAATAAATAAATCAAATATTTTAATAATAAAATGAAACTAGCAGTTATTAATTAATTCAAAAATATAATATATATTTAAAAATAGATAAATAAATAAATTTTAAAAGTCAAACTAGGCGTTTTCCTAACGGCTAGTTTAGCCATCTCTACATCTATTTAAACTTAATGTCCTGATCTGATCTCTCACCTGGTCCTAATGATGAACCCCACTCGTTGATTGGAAACAGGTCAACAATGTTCCATTGCATGTGATTATTACCGAAAGAGATTTTACAATTTTATATGATGGATCACAGAAGCGTAGATTCTAAAAATATCTTAAACTTCTGCAACTCATATACTCCTGGCCCCTAATTGAAACCATTGAATTTTGACTAGCCTTGGGAAGTGTGTTAAGTCGACAAGAGGAATAGAAGGGACTACATATTTAACCGGGATAAGTAATATAGGGTTATAAATATAATGATACAATACTTCCATAATTCCAAAACTCATGCTTTAGTTCAGACCTAAACAAAGAAGCTTGGGTTCTTCTAGTGTGTCGCCAAGTGTTGTAGCTGCTACAACAAGCTCCAAAATTTTCCCCTCATTCAAATTTTGGAGCCACTTGATCATCATGTGAACTATCGTTTTCAGCCATTTAATTCATGTGTAACCATTTTCTTCTAAGTGTTCAAGTTCTCTCTCATAATACTAAGCATCAAAACTATTTTCTTTCATATGCCTAAATCTTGACACCTTCATAGCATAGTTCTCCTAAGCAAGCCTTGTGCATTTCTTGGAGATAGTGGAGCATGCTCCTTGTTGAAAATAAGATCTCACTATTGGGAGACAAGAAAGCACACCTCTTTTTGATAGAAAATAATTTGGGAGTTCCTAGAGATATTCATTGCACACTTCTTGTTGATAGTGTATGCGCAACCCTCACCAACAGTGATTGCATATTCCTTTCCAATATAGATTACAAAGCTCCCAAATAAAGTGTAAGGGAATACTATGTAGACAATGATTGCACACTCCTTGTTGAAAATGATAGCACACTTTTTCAATTCAATAATGTCACACCTAGTAGTGGCAGTCAATTCAGTCTTGCCTCCTAGTTTCCCAGCATGCGTGAAGCGCACTCACAAACCCTAAACCTTATTGCATGTCAACTATCCCTATATAAAGAGTTCAACCTAGATCTCATTTCACATTTATCTTATGCTTTTAAGCTTTGCACACTTTTGGAGTGCAAATAGAATCCCTCACTCTTAGTTGCAAATGAACCATCTTCCAGGTGAGTTTCTCAAATGTCACTTTTTCTTTCGCATGAGTAATTTTTCTTGTTCTTTATTTTGTAAGTGTCTCTTTTTCTTGCTTCGATTCTTGCACATGTCACTTTTTATTGCTTTATCATATATTGTTAAAAACACCATGGCACATATTATAGAGGCAGCTCCATCACACTTTCTTACACTAATCGAGCCACTATATCACAAGAACATGCGTTGGACACACTCCCATGATATACCACATATTTTGATTGTATTTGACACTTGTGTCATAAATAATTTCATCCTAACTATTTTACTTAGGGATAAGTGTCTTTTTTTTGTCATTTCAATGTATACATGTTGGTTTTGGGTATTTTTCTTATCTTAGTCATGTTCCTAAATGTGTATGTGTGTGTGATCATGTTTAGGACCCGTTTGAATGCCCTTACTCTCTCTCTCTCTCTCTCTCTCTCTCTCTCTCTCTCTTGTCCTACTTATCTAACATCTAGTAATTTGGAGTTTTTCATTGTCCTCGCATCATGTGCAAGTCACAAGCACATTTATTCTTTTAGCTAAGTGATGAGTGCATTATGCACATCCAAGCCTCATTCATGATCCTATTTCTTCTTAATCTTTCCCTTTGCGCCCATATTGAGGAAAACTGCCTTCACATTGTGCATTATTCATCCCTATATCACAATCACTCAACCCTTCCTTATTATACTTTCTCAGTATGAAAATCCTTGATCAACCTTACCTTGTGTTGCGCATTGAGAAATCCTAGTTGAAAATGAGGCCTCCTTTCACTCCTTGCAATGAAAACCTATGCAGTACTAAGGCCTTCCTCCCTTAATTATGCAATGATAATTCCTAGGGCACAGTGACCCAACTTCTTGTTGCTTAAAATTTTCCTCTGCACAATTCCTTAATCAAATTTACCTTCATTGAACATTACGCACTCCTAGTGGATAGTAGGTCTATATCTTAACCCCTAAAATTTCAACATGTGCAATTCCTATACCCTCCTCCTCAATTAATACTCATTGTGAAGTCACAATGCCCAAGTTTGTCACCCTTATCTCCTGGACTTTCCCTCTGCACCCAAGACTTGCCCCTCTCTCTCTTTCCATTGTGAACTATGAAGTCATAAGGATTAAACCTTAACTCCCTACCTCTTGACTCTCCACACTGTGCCCAATAATTCCTCTCTCTTATCCCTTATGCATTGTCCCATCACAATTAGTATATTACATGAGTATAAGGTAGCATAGGTGATTTTAGGATTGATATGTTGTCTTTCCATGAGTGAATTTCATTTGCAGGTACTTATCACATCAACATGGTAGATGATGTTTAAGGAGGTCATAAATAAAGGGTTTTAAAAGGAAACTTGTGGAGATAAGACACAAAGCTTCTATCAATGTAGGAGTAAAGGAATCTCAGACTACGACAGAGAGATGGAAACTCATGTTGACTTAGAAGGTTCCAATACTTATCCAGACCCTTTGGAGGGTGAAGATGAATCATATCTTAGATCAATCATGAATAGTTGAAGACACAGTATCAATGAGAATAACTTTCCATTGATACATCACAATGAACTTTCATGTCATAATCACCAAATTGTAGCCTCTCAAAGGTGAAAACAAGAGTCTATCTTGCTCCATGTATTTTTGCCACATAATTTGTGGAATGTGATTTTGTAATTTAAAAAAAAATGAGAAAATGTAAAATGTGTGTAAGCCCAAGGGTCACACATGGAATGTTATAGTTCACTAGGGAGTCCAAGAGTCATGTGGGAGCTCAAAAGTCATATGGGAGCTTAAGAGTCATGAGGGAGGTCAAGAGTCACATGAGAGATCACAAGTCACCATATTTGCTAAAAATAGGCCCTCATGCCTCAAGTAAAAGGAATTTTCACCTTGGATTCTCAAGCTAAGCATAAGAGAGAAGATCATTATTTTGAGGAGCAAGTGGTGGATCAATGTTACACTATTGGGGCTAGTGTTTCATCATTGTAATTGTGTATCTTGGAATTTTCACTTAATATTTGAAGCTCTTAGAGCCGGTATGCTTTCATGCATGTATTGTGGATGTTTTAAGACTTATATTTTAATTTTTACGATGTATGTTTGTGTTCACATATATTAAATAAAATGAATTATTTCGTTGGATTTGGTATATATCTAATTGGAATTTGTGTTCTTACCTGCTTTCGTGATCATTGTTACTTTGCGAACTATTGATTAGGTTAATTAACGATCATTTATATGCTAGTGTGTGTTATTACTTTTATTTTAAAGGCTCACTTTCTCTTTCCTCGAAAGCTAAGTATCATTTGCGTCAGAGGATGCCATAATCATTGCCATGGAGGAACACTATCGAAGAAGGAAAATTAGAGAGGCACTAGAGATTATAAAACATCCTCATAACCTCAACAGGGATGGAGGATACGAAATCAATGACAATTGGCGGCCTCTGATGCGACAGATTTGTTCCTCTAGTTCATCTTCGTCCCAGGTATAGTATCACATGTTTGTTTCTCTCCCGTAAAAATTTTAGGGTTTGGGCGCTTTTAGATCTAGCAAAAAAATGATTGAATTATTCACTTTTAATAATTATCCTTGTTAACTAATTTTTATTTCCAGTTAATAAATATTAATTAATTAATAATTATTATTAGTATCTAATGCTTTTAATAAATGAAATTAATCTTGATTAAAATTAATTTTCTTATCCTAATAAAATTAGATTAATTAGGATTAAATCAATTTTTTTTTCCTAAAAATAAATTAATAAAAATAAATCTATTTTCTTATCCTAATAAAATAAATTAACTATTACTAATATTTACTAATATTTATTTACTGTGTTGATTAAATGAATGTTAATATTAATTAGTAAACGATAATTTTATTTTTTCTTGTTTTAGTTTTAATTTTATTAACTCTTTTTATTAATAATTAAAATTGTAAATAATAATTAAATTTGTAAATAGTTTTAATTTAATTAATATTATTATAATATAGGGTTATCACTAATTCTATAATAATATATTAAAATATCCCTTACTAATAGGTACTAATATCTAATTCTATTAAATAGATTAAAAATAAATAAGAATTTATTTCACATAATTTTATTAATTATTATTATTATTATTAACCTTTATTATTTATTAATGTTTATTAATTATAGGTTTTAAGTCTTTGTTAGTAATAAGTCTAATAAATAAATTATAATTAATTTTTTTAGTAATATTTAAATGTTATGACTTATTAAATAAAATAATTATTATAATTATTATTATTGGTTATCTCATAATAATTAATATTATTATTCTTAAAAACTATTAGATTAAATAGAATAAAACAAAAATAATAATAATAATAATAAATTATTAAAGATAAAATTTATTAAAAATTAAAAATAAATAAATATAATATAAATTATTATTTAGTTCTTGTCAGATCTTTTTAATTTACTCTTTTCACTATTAATATTTGACCTCTATCCTAATTTCATCCTTCGTTCAACATTTTGTCCTGAAGAGGGATCCTTGTTGGGATTCTAAACATCGACGAATGTTCTATAACATTGTGGATAATCCGAAGAGCTCTTTAATAAACAATAACCATAGGAGCTTGAAAAGCATAATTATGTCCCTACATGGAGGGAATTGTTGGGAAGATATTTGTTATCTGGAAAAAACTAGAATGAAGATTGAAAGAAAGGCCACAGACCTCCATTTTCTTAGAGAATGTCGTGACAATAATCTTATTCCTGCCTTTGCTCGCATTAAACCTATTTTTCACCTTCACAGATACAATAGACATTTTTTAAAGCTCAGTTTTAACCTAATTCATGGTGAAATTAGAAGGATGTGTGTTGTTTTGGATAAGCTTGGGCGCTCTGCTCTTTATTTGCATTTAAAACTGGCTAATTCAATTAGTTTTGATCTTTGGAAAACCATTGATGCAAGAGCTGCTCTCAAGGATCAGAAAGAGGGTCAGTTGGCTTGCAATAGAAAAGCTAGAAAGCTTGAAATATTCAGAAGAATGGATCTCAGTGAGAATAGGTTGTCTGGTGCTGATAATTGCCATTATTCTGATAGGGTTCACAGGCATCCAGAATATATTCTTAGTTGTATGGCACAGTTAAAAATTACGGTGTGTATTCGCAATATGTCAATGCGTACGACGCTAATGATAGCCATAATTAAGATAGGTATTCACTATCATCCAAAAGAGATTCATAGTCATCCGGAAGACATTCGTAGTTTTCTGTCATAGTCAAAGATCCAGGTAGGTATTCACAGTCAGTTGAGGCGTATTCTCAGTCTAGATGGGCGCTGGCAAAAGCTGTTGGTTGTGAAGTGCCTTCGCACACCTCAGTAGTTGGCAGCTTAGTGCATACCAGTAATTTGCATGTTTCTGGATGCTCTAGCAGTTCAAAATGAATATCAGAGTGCGCGAATAAGGTTCCAAAAAGTATAAATCTTTTTTTGGGTTGTTCCCCTGTCAATAGAAATTCCAATTTAATTAACAGTTCCAATAGATGATGGATGTTCGTGGTAGTGTAGATAGATCTGAAATCATCTTAACTGATAACCCTGATAGAAAAGATTTTTTTAAGTCTTCAGACGTTGGAGAGATGATGAACTCCCGTGACAATGTTTACACAGTTGGTGCGGCTGTCGATCTGTCAACGATGAGGTCATTCACTTATAGCGTTAAAGAGCTGCTCAGGCTTAGGGATTGTGCTCCCTCAACGAAGTTGCTATCATCATCTTCAGAGTTATTGTATAATCATAATTTTAGAAGAATTTCGGATGCATGCTCCAATTCCTCAACAGAGTTAGATGGTTTAAGAGTTAGATTTGTTGAAATTATTTGAGCGGTTTTAACGAAGTGGCCAATGTAACTCTCGACTCTCAATCCAGCTCACCAAAGCTTGAATATAGTGGGTCTGACGGGTTAGATTTAGTTGGCTGTCATTTTAACCCTAATTTTCCTTTAGAGATGGAGTCCAGGAACTGTGATGATGTTTTTAACATCATTAATAGTGTATATAGTAAGAATGGTGGAAATCGTGATGGTTTCCCTTTAACCAGCACTGGAGGCAATGAGATCAATCGTGGTTATTTGGAGAGTTGCAATTGTGGACACCAGATGAATGTGCACCTAAAGGAAGAGATTGTCCAAAATTATATGATCTGTTGTGATGGTGTTAGTTATGGACACCTCATTAATCCAAAGAATGATGGGGGCCATAACCATAATGGTCCCCTTATTAAGAATTTAGCAAGCAGGGAGGCAGCAGGTTAGGGAGTTGCGAAGATAGCAGCCTTATATAGAATCGTTTAACTGGTGATGCAAATGGCCATATCAACATTGGATCCAAAAAATAAGAAGGTTGTGAACCTTTCCTCTGTGGTGTTAATTCAGGAAACAATTAGTATTCTCAGCAAGGGTTTAGGATTTTTTGTTTCCCCTAAATACATTCCAAAAGAGAGCATTGTTTTTAGCATTGAGGAAGGGATTAAAAGTTTACCCTTGGATTAAAAAGAAGCATTAAGACAAGAATTCTCCCTTATTCTAAGGAAATCAAAAACCCCTAAGATTAACCTAAGCAAAGAGAAGCTTGATTTTGTTAGAGCCCTACGCAATAATGACATAATTTTGGTCCTTAAGGTGGACAAGGGAGGGGTGGTAGTTGTTTTAGATAAGGCTAATTACATAATAAAATGAATGAGAATATTGATTGTAGCAGCTATAAGAATCTTAAGTCCAACCCCATGTCGAGGGTTTTAAGAGAGGTCAAGAAGGAAATCATGAACTCCAGTCTGGATGATAAGATAAAGAATAAATTGACCCCTTCCTGTGAGGTCATTCCAAGAATTTTTGGACTACCCAAGATTCATAAAGATGGGGTACCCCTTAGACCGACTTTTGATACCATAGGATCCCCCACCTATGAATTAGCGAAATATGTTGCCAAAATTCTCAAGCCCCTTGTTGGAAGCACTGTCTCGATTAAGGACTCCAATGATTTTGTTAAGCTTATTAAGGATGAAAGGGTGGAGGAGAACGAAATTTTGGTGAGTTTTGATGTAGTATAATTATTTACCAAAATTCCATTAAATGGGGCGGTTCAGGTTATTAATGAGGTTACGGATCCTGAAATAGCTAAGCTTGAAAAAAATTGTTTACAATCAACTTTCTTCAGCTTCCAAGGGGAATACTATGAGCATGTATCTGGTGTCGCAATGGGATCACCTCTCTCACCTATTGTCACCAACTTATATATGGAGCACTTTGAGAATAAGGCCCTTGCTCCTTTCCTAGAAAACCAGCTTGGTGGAAAATATTTGTAGACGACACCAACATAAAGTGGACTCATGGGAGGGAAAATATTGAGAGATTATTTAATCACCTTAACTCAATTTCCTCAGACATTAAGTTTACGATGGAGGTTGAAGAAAACAATAGTATTCCTTTTTTGGATGTCCTTATTACTAGAAAGGATGATGGAACAATAGGGAATCAGGTGTTTAGAAAGAAAACCCATACTGACAGTTATCCTCATGCTGAGTCTTACCATCATCCAGCTAAAAATTTTGGTGTCCTTAATACTCTTGTTGTAAAAGCCCTAAGGATATCCAATGAGGAGCACCTTAAGGATGAAATTTCTCACTTTATGTCTTTATTCAGGGGTATATGTTATACAGAAAAAGATATCATAAAAGCCATGAAAAGAGCTGAGGGTCCGGTCCTATCCAAGAAGCATCAAGTACCTCAGAAAATTTGTGGTCGGGTTTTTCTACCATACATCAAGGGTGTTACTAATAATATCTCCAAGGTTCTGGGGAGGAAGGACATTTTCACGCAATTTCAGCAGCAGGAACACTAAGACAAAGAATGCAATCAGTTAAAGATAGTATTAGTCACGAACATCTTAAAGGAGTTTACAATATTGATTGTTCGTGCGGGAAAAGTTATATTGGTGAAACTAGGCGCTCGCTTCAAAAGTGATTTAAAGAACACGAAGGTGATATTAAGCATGATAGATCTTGCACCTCAACCCTTGCATAACAGTCCTTGAAAACTAAGAAAAATTTGCATCTAGAGGATGCTAGAATTATTACCAGGGAGGAACATTATCGAAGAAGGAAAATTAGAGAGGCACTAGAGATTATAAAACATCCTCATAACCTCAACAGGGATGGAGGATACAAAATCAATGACAGTTGGTGGCCTCTAATGCAACATATTTGTTCCTCCATTTTGTCTTCCTCCTAGGTATAGTATCACATGTTTGTTTCTCTCACGTAAAAACTTTAGAGTTTGGGCGTTTTTAGATCTAGCAAAAAAATGATTGAATTATTTACTTTTAATAATTATCCTTATTAATTAAATTTTTATTTCCAATTAATAAATATTAATTAATTAATAATTATTATTATTATCTAATGTTTTTAATAAATGAAATTAATCTTGATTAAAATCAATTTTCTTATCCTAATAAAATATATTAATAAAAATAAATTAATTATTACTAATATTTATTAATATTTATTTACTCTATTGATTAAATGAATGTTAATATTAATTAGTAAATAATTATTTTATTTTTACTTGTTTTTGTTTTAATTTTATTAACTCTTTTTATTAATAATTAAAGTTGTAAATAATAATTAAAATTTAAATAATTTTAATTTAATTAATGTTATTATTATATAGGGTTATCACTAATTCTATGATAATATATTAAAATATCCTTTACTAATAAGTACTAGTATCTAATTCTATTAAATAGATTAAATAATAAATAAAAATTTATTTCACATAATATTATTAATTATTATTATTAACATTTATTATTTATTAATGGTTATTAATTGAATTATAGTTTTTAAGTTTTTATTAGTAATAAATCTAATAAAAAAAATTCTAATTTTAAATATTATTACTTATTAAATAAAATAATTAATATAAATATTATTATTGGTTATCTCATAATAATTAATATGGTTATTCTTAAAACTATTAGATTAAATAGAATAAAACAAAAATTTATTAAAAATAATAGATTATTAAAGATAAAATTTATCAAAAATAAAAATAAATAAATGTAATATAAATTATTATTTATTTTTTGTTGGCTCTACTTAATTTACTCTTTTCAATATTAATCCTTGATCTCTATCCTTATTTCATCCTTTATTCAACATCTTGTCCTGAAGATGGATCCCCATTGGGATTCAAAACATCGACAAATGTTCTATAAAACTGTGGATAATCCGAAGAGCTATTCAATAAATGATAACCACGAGAACTTGAAAACCATAAATTATACATATTGAAATTGTGTGTTTCACATGGTTTACTTAATTTCTTATTTCAAAGTATGTGTGTGCTCTCTAATGTGTTAATTATAGTCAAGGAAAATATCTAAGAATAAATGGCAACCAGAGCTTTGTTCTGGATGGGGCTGCTATCCCAAATGGTGGGAGGTCTAATTGGGACTTCATACTAGGGATACCCCCTATTGTTAGTGGCATCCAAAACTGTCAACACTAGGGAAAATGATGGTCAATTATCAAGCCCCAACAAGTGCCTCGAGCTCTCGACAAGCACTCATTTTTTTCAACAGTCATTTGAGGTTCTTAAATGAAGTCCACATTACCTACGAATACTAAGAAACATACTATTAAAAATAATAATAATAAATAATAAAAAATTAAAAAAAATTTAAAAAACCCTACTTAGGATAACTAACAAAACCAACCTAATCAGGGTGGGCGCATGTGTGAATGACGTCACAAGATTAATTTTCCTTGTAATATTTGTCAGGGTGAGCATTTAACTCATGAATTCCCATATATGAATGAGGTCCATCATCTCCTTACAACACTGGAAATTACCTAGCATCCAACTGTATTAAATCATGCATTCCATGCCCAACCACAAGAAGGGATGGTTGCATAGGCTCCTCAACCTCCACAAGGGGGCATTGGGGGGACACAATTTTATCTTGATTTGCATAATTCACCTATATTTATGTTTCAAGAAGAGGTTAATGGGAATATGTGAGAAAAATCATATTATCTCCCTAAGTTGAGTTCTTCCCATAAGGACTCAACCACTCCTATTGCTTCTCCTAGACCTCTTACATTAGATAAGCCTATAGAACTAGTATATCGCCCCCTTAAAGGGTGTATTTTGAAAGTCAACACACAAACCTAATGCGTAGGCTGCCCAACGCTACAATATTTTTTAGGACCTTTCCTAAGAGACATGGTTCATGTATTCATTGAAGGATTTGTAGAGCTTCCCTCAGCAACACAAAGCCTTTTTGGTTGCTATCAGAGTGGTGCATCCTTCAAAGGCTAGTCTAATCACATTTGATGTTGATGCTTCTTGTTATAAACTCTCCCATTAGGTTTCCTTTCATATCTTGGTGTGCATTTTTAATCATGACATATATTTCACTTTGGTGGATGAAGGGTCTTCCACTTGTGTTATGTTAGCATCACACTGGAAATATCTTGAGTCTCCAACACTCGCTAATTCTAGTGCCACTCTACAAGCCTTTGACAGACACCATTTTATACCTTATGTTTCCTCCAATTTTTTCCATCGAGTTAGGGGGGAAGACTTCCTATGTTGATGTTGAAGTCGTAGATACTCCCTTGGATTATAATCGACTCCTTAGTAGTAGCTTGTTTTATTTCATATATGATGTTGTTCCTTTGGTGTTTCATGTGCTCTGCTTTCCCCATGAAGGAAATATTATCATGATTGATAAATTATATTACTACATACCATCAACCAAGTCTAACATTATGGGAAATACTATGACATTCGTTGGATATAACCATGCAATATATGAGAGTGTTGTGGAGGTATTGCTCAAAATATCATCTCTTATCTGTGTATTTTCTTCACCCCCACCATAAATTTATTCTTCTACTACCATTTTTCGCATGCACGTGATCTATTCTATCACCTGTTGGCCCCATAGTTCACCTCTCCCTTGGGTGGTGTCTTCTTCTATAGATGTAGATATACATGGTGAGAATACACCACCTTTAGTGGAAGATATTTCCTCCTTGGTAGTCTCATTAGTACCTCCTAACTTCAATAAAAAAACTCCATCCCAATATGGAACATGATCAGGTTCTTTTTCCCATACAAGTTGTCACTCCGCCTCTTCTGCGTGACAACCTTGATGAGGAGTCTCCTTATCGAAAAGTCATCTTGGAGGTAATGGATTCATCTATTGATAATCGTAGGGATATTATGCCTCTTTATGCCTATATTTTCCTCTAATTGTAAAATGTATATATCGGCAAGAAAAATCTTGAATCGACCCAGGGGGCATCTCCTCGGCCATCCTTGGAAGTTCCACCCTTGTATCAATTCAAGTCTAGGGTTTCTCATGTTAAAATTTCCAATGAATTTTTTGACTCACCTCCACCTATCGACAAGTCTCTTGTACCCCCTTTATTTCTTAATAGTCCTTATCATGGAGCTCCACTGGGTCACAAGACCACTCACCTTGTATGTCCTCTGGTAGTTCCTGATAACACTATGGTTATAGGTTTTATCATCAATATTTAAGAATTTGGCAGTTCAAATTTCTTTGGTATAGGCCCATTATAGTGTGCCATATAGTAGGCTATAGCTCCACTCCTCCATGATTTCATGTATGGGAATCCTTGGCCTATTCCTGAAAATGGCACCACCTTGACGTGACCTATTAGACTGAGTTGCGCTTGTACATATTGTACATAGGAGTGTGTGAGATATTTTTATCTCTTTTTGGTTTGGTGTGTTATGTGAGAACTTTTCTAGTACATCATATATGCCAAAAAATAAAAATAAAAATATAAAACTCAAAAAATAAAGAAAAATATATGGTCTTGTTTTTACCTAATCCATGTTTTATTTTTTTCATTATGTGATTTAACCATGTGTCTAGTATTTTTGGATGGTCTTTACATGATAGGGTGGCGTTCCTATTATGACATCCATTGGACCTTAGGTGTGTTTCACATTGAACTTGGCATAGAGGGGTAGGTGAAATTCTCTTGTAACACTCTTCTCACAAAAAACTAGATGGATGAAAAAATAATTGGAATAATTTACAAGAGAAATTAATAATAGCTAATGGGTCCCAAATTATTCCATTCCACATGGCCTCCCACAAATTTTTCAAACTCTTAATGGGAAGAGTGATGTATCCATCATATTAAAAAATATACCATCTTTCATAATCTCATTGGTATACAGAATGAATTCCTTGAGTCCATCCTCCACATATTTAAAATAGGCACAACACATAATTAGGTAAATAGATGAGGGTGAACCAACATACTCGTACCGGTCTTGCAACACATGCATATGTAACACTCAACCTTCATTTTTTTTTAACCTAATAGTAGGGTTACTCCATGAATAATACTTATTGTACATCATGAAACATTTATATATGGATCTCCTCTACTTATACCTTATCAAATCGATCTGGTGCGTCCTTGAATAATTGTCATTATGGGAATAAAATTGGTTCTCCAACATTAAATTCATTGAATTCAAATTCTACATCCACTTGAAACTCTTACACCAATTCTTCAATTACATAAATTTAAATTTTTTAAAGAACCTTATATTATTTTAATCAACTTAACTATAAATCATGCTTACTTTTCATTTTACCAAATTTGGAATAAAAGCTTTCATAATTTCAAATTAACCCAAACAACGGCTCATTAATTATTCTAGTCCAAAACCAAATTTATTTAAATCTCCATGGAAACACTTAAATTATGCTTCACATGGAAATAATATGAAATTTGATTGATTGAAAAGTTTGATTTTGTGGTGCTCAACTTGACCTTCTGCATATTTTCCAACTTGCTTAGTGATGAGCTCCATCATTAGAAATATTTGGAGGGGTTAATGGTCACCTTTTTGCCTTCTCAGATCTCTTTTTCTTGCATTTTTATTATTTTTTTTTTTTATGATGCTAGTATAGGTGGTGATTAAGGCTAACATACTTTGAGTGCCTAATATGAGGTTGAGGGCAGAAAACCATGATTAAGCATTTTTATAAGGATTTTATCATAAATACTTGGAGGAGACAGCAAGGAGAAATTATTGGAGGATTGTCCACCCTCCTTAACTCTCAAAGGAAGCTAAAGGATCCCAAAGATTCTCTCCAAAAATTTGAATTCCAAAGGTAGCCAAAGGATCCCAAAGATTCTCTCCAGCAATTTGAATTCCAAAGGCAGCCAAAATATCCCCAAGGATTCTCTCTAGCAATTCGAATTCCAGAGGCAACCAAGAAACTCAAAGAGGATTGCACTCAATCTTTGTTTACCTGGATTCAAGTGGACTCAATAACTATTTTCTAGGGAGATATTGGTAGCTGCCCTGTAGAATAAATAGAGAAGATCTAGAGATAGGAAGAGTTAGTCAAATCTAGTTGAAACGTTGTTGCAAGCTATTGAGATTTTTATTATTTTACTCAGTGATCAAACTTTTAGAGATATATGAGATTACTATTTTATGAAATGAGCAGACTAATTTCATTTGACTGATTTTTAGAGAACTAGGCTCATGGGTCAGGGCCCAATACATGTTCCCCAACCTCTCTGTTGTTACTATATTTTCCTTTCTACCATTAAGCTAGCTTTCTTTCTGTCATTCAAGTAGTTTTTCTTCTCATAGTTTCATCGTTGCTTACTTTTTGCTTTCAGTGTGTTGTTGTAGTTTTTAATTTGCTTTTGAGTGATAGAATAGAGGATAAAAACCAAGAAAATTTGTGGATCAAGACCCCCTTCTCATCTCTATCAATAGAGCTCGAGGAGGGTGAACCTTCCCACAGGACCAAAAACTGCTTTCTCTTCACTGTTTTGTCACGTGTTTCCTCTATTTTTCGTACATGAATTCACAACTTTATTTGTATGAATAAGCATCAAAATCCCCAGGAATATCATCAAGCCATCCCACTTCATTTCCCAGCTCTATTTTTCAAGCCTGAGCATTGCTATTGTGCCTCCATTTCCCTCCTCTTTCTCTTATTTTCATCCATCTCTCCTTTTCATTCCCAATACACTTGAAAAACATTAGAATTAGGCCTTTGCCCTTTCTCCTCAAAACTCCAGCTTTCCATACCTCACTCCATCACAAATCCTAAATTGCTTGTGATATTTGTTAACACTCTCTCATTCCAAGCCCGAACGCGATATCTCTTTCTACTTCCCTTTGATTCTCTTTTATTAAAAACAGTCAAAAACATTAGAAACCACATTTTCCCCTTTGTAATTACCATCGCTCCTTTTCATAATCGCATTTCCCATTTGATCCTTGTTAATAGATTCCACTTCCAGACCCTGATTGCGATATTCCTTTTTCCCTCCTTTCTCCTTCCCTCCTCATTTCTATGTCAAAAAACTTTGAAAGAATGTTACTCTGCCTTTTTCTCAAAAGCCCATCACTTTATCACAATTTTCAATTCTTGTTGGCCTTCGTTAACACTTATCATTCTGATCCACCTATTGTGATATTGCAATCATGCTCCGTCACCAATCCCACCACCACGTCACCCATCACCTTCGCACTTCACACCGTTCAATTGGTTTTTGTTAATACTTCCCTCTCTTTATGTAGGTTGTGATATTGCATGTTGCACATTGCAACATTTTCCCCGTCGCACTCCGCACTTCACATTTCGCTCCTGCTCCCGAACAACATTTCCGCTATCCCTTTAATTTTTTGATATTTCAATTGCGATATCGTATATCCCAAATTTTGCCTCCATCAAATCTCCTCCATCGCATATTTTAAATTATTCCTCTCCAAAGCATCTTTGCGCCATATTATAAGGTTTTATAATGTTTAAACCCTCGCTTTCCACTTCTAAGCCATGTTTCATGTGATAAGCCCTCCATTAGCCTCTTTAGCCCTTTTCTTTCCTCCAAGCTTCAAATTCAACACTTTTTCAGTTAGGATTAAGTCATGGATAGCTTAGTTGCATGGGTAGAATCATGGTAGATAGACCATAGGATAATTAGAGTGCATTTAGTTGTTTGGCCAAGTTAAGTGTGGTTTAGAAATTAGTTCCATTCCTTTCATTTCTTTTCAGAAATATAGTTTAGTTTATTTTCAGTCATTTCCTTTTCTGAAAAATTAAATTAGTTTCATTCCTTTCTAGAAATTTAGTTCAGTTTCCTTTATTTCATTTCCTTCCAGCATTTTACTTTCCATTCCTTATCACAGTTTAAGAAATAGCATCCTTTTGTAAAGAATAAGAGGATGACATGAGCATAATGCATGTGCTGTGTATATAGCACTGTCACCTCCAAGTTTGTATGAACCTGGGGTTGATAAAGTAAAGTAGGACTCACCACTTTTTGGCGCCATTTCCGGGGAGGTGTCTAGTAGATGCTTTGATTTTGTTTTAGCATTATTTTCTGCTTTCTTTTCTTTTCGAGTCGTTTTAAAAATATTGAAAAATTTACAAAAATATTTAATTACATGCCTCGTAGGACTAGGAATACTCAAAGACAAATATTACCTAAAACCCCCACATCACCTCCTAGCCACCCTTCAATCTTCTTCAGTGGAAGTGAGATCGAACCCCCTATAGGAGAGCCTTATTAATACTTTGAGGATCCTATTGGGGAAGAATAATAAGACCTTGTTTCAACTAATGGACATGCTTCACCTATCTTAACCATGGCTAGGATCCAGAGATCCTTTCCCATAAGAGAGGTAGATGGGGAAACTTAGATGAAAAAAATTATCCCCTCAGCTCTTCCACACTTCCATGGACTTACCTCTGAGGACCCTGACACATTAATGTTTGAATTTTTTGTTGTTTTTAGGAATTATGACTACACCTCTAATGATCAGAAGTTGAATCTATTCCCATCCACCCTCAAGGATGCAGCCTTGCGTTGGTTCATGGGTCCTCCTAGGGACATCATCACTACCTGGGCACAGATGGAAGAGACCTTCAAAAACAAGTACAAAGACTATTTTAGGTCCAAGGAAACTAAGGATGAGATATTTAGGATGAATCTATGGCCTGATGAATCCCTAGAGGACTATGAAGAGAGGTTTCAATTAAACTATAAGAGAGACAACTTTACTCTTGATCCTATATCACTTAAAATTTTAATTCTTCGAGGGATCAGAGAAGAGATGATAGAAACCTTTAATATGCTATCAGGGGTAGATATCTACCAACTGCCTTATGAGACAATAAAAAAATTCTTCTGTAACCATTCTATGGCATTTAGGTAGAAGGGCAGAGCCAACCAGATTACATCTAATACCCCTTCCTCTTCCACCTCCATCAAACATGAGATTAGAAACATGCTAGAGGACTTCAAGAGTGACATGTTTCACACCTTTTCTTTAAAAATGGACACAATGAAATTCAAAAGGAAGCAAGAGGAAGCAGAGAGAGCCTTGGCCATATTTTGTCCTAGATGTACCCAGAAGCACCCAAGAAATGAATGTCCACTAAATTTCATAGAGGTTTTCTTAGTTTGTGAAGAGAATCATGCTATAGATAAGTGTCCCTCCTTACCTGGATGTAAGGCTGTATATAAAGGTGGGGAAGCAATTCCAGAGAAACTATCTTTCATCAACCAGAGAAGGCCTCAAGGCCCTCGGCCATATCAACAAGGTATGCAAGGTGCACCTTACTCTTACTATCACAACAATCAGAGTGCACCCATGCAACCTTGGTACACCCCCACTCCTCCATCCTGGTCTACACCTCTTACTTGGCCTTAAAACCCTTCATATCATCCTCATCCAGTAAACAAACCTTTCTAGCAATATGTTCCACAACAACCTCAGTGGAACAATCCATCCCAAGGGTGGAGGCCTCAACAAAATCAACCACCTGCTCTAATGTCTCCACCCCAACCTCAACCTCATCTTACTCATGATGCTCCACCTAGGCTACCCCAAATACCTACACAACCCAATCCTAACCCAAACAACAGACCATCACAACAGGTTCCTAGTGGAGAAACATCATATCCATCTTACGTTGTGGAGATACAGAAGGTTAATATCTGGTTGGGAAGAGTACTCCTAGACAACCATCCTCCATCTCCACCTATAGAGGTTGAGAAGGAAAATGAAGAAGGTAACACTTAGATCCAACAACCTTCTTTTCCTGAGCACTTGATCCACCCTAGTCAGCACACCCCAGAGGAGACTAGACTCCTGGGAAAATTGGAAATTTTTTGTGTAAAGATACCACTTCTCTAGGCCATTAGGGATGTCCCTATCTACAATAGTCTCATCAAAGAAAAGTGCTTCAAGAAACCTGGGAGAAGAAAGGCAGATACCCCCACCATCAATGTGGTAGGACAATTTTCTAACCTAATGCTAGGAAGGGTGATATTTCCAAAGTACTTGGACCCTGGTAGTCTAGTTTTTTATGCACACATAAATGTTGTCATAGTCCCCAACACTCTGATTATCTAGGGGCTTCCATCAACGTCATGACCAAGGAAACTATGTTGAAAAATAATTTCCAAGGGACTTTGAGGAAAACCACAATAGTTCTACAACTTGCAGATTGGTCCATAGTAACTCAGAAAGGAATTGTTGAGGATGTCATGGTTACCATTGAATCTTGGGAGTATCCTACAAATTTCATTTTCCTGCAACCAAAAACCAAGTTTAATGGTTATCCTCTCATATTAGGGAGACCTTGGTTAGCCACCGCAGAGGCTTATATTAGTTTTTGAGCTAGAAACATGACTATAAAAAATGGGCCTTTGTCTAAACAGCTAGTGTTATATCCTCCAGCCCAACCTTCCATTGATCATGATCTCCCTATATGGGTGGAGGATGAAGATGATTATTTATATAACATTTCCCCTATGTGTACTGTAGATGATATTCTGAGAGGGGGGGTAGCTTGATGAAGATGAACTCAACGACCATTCCATTCAAAACCATTCCTCCACTAACATTCCTCTCGAAACCTTAGTCAAAGAGTTTGAAAGCCAACCTTGGATGGAAGTGCACTCAGTTGAGTCAACCTCTAAAACCACCAAGGCTATTTATTTTGGCCCATCCATATCTCTGAAAATCAACCAAAACCTCTTGAATGAAGAAGAGAAGAAACTATGCCAGCTTTTGAAAGAAAATCTTGAAGCATTTGCTTGGGATTACAAGGATATGAAAGGGGTGCATCCTTCAGTATGTAGACATCGCATTTACATCAAAGAGGGATGCAAGCCTGTGAGACAACCCCAAATAAGGATGAACCCGGCTCTGAAGGACATAGTCAAAGAAGAGTTGCAGAAACTATTGGATGTAGGGTTCATATATCCTATATCCGACAGTTAGTGCGTATCTCCTCTTGTCCTAGTCACAAAGAAGAATGGGAAGTGGCGAATTTGTGTTGATTATTGAGAACTTAACAAAGCCACCAAGAAAGAAAATTTCCCTTTTCCCTTTATAGACCAAGTCGTGGATGGCCTTGCAGGGAAAAAATTCTTTTCCTTCTTAGATGGGTTTAGTGGGTACAATCAGATTCAAATCGGCCCTGAAGACCAGGATAAGACTACTTTCACCTGCCCTTTGGGTACCTTTTATTATATATTCCTACCCTTTGGGTTGTGCAATTCCGCAGCTACCTTCCAAAGAGCTATCTTGAGCATCTATTATGAGTTAGTCCATGAATCTGTCATAACCTACATGAATGATTTCACACCATACAGGAATGAATTCTAGGAAGCTCTCTCCAATTTGGGTAAAGTACTAAGAAGGTTCATTGAGATGCATCTCTCCTTGAGCCCAGAAAAGTGTGAATTCTTGAAGAAATTAGGGGTTTTGTTAGAATACTCCATATCCCAAGCAAGAATACAGGCAGATCCAAACAAAATCACCATCATCAAAAGGGTACCTGCTCCTCAAAATCAGAAACATGTCAGGAGTTTCTCAGGCTTAGCTGGTTACTATAGAAGGTTCATCAAATATTTCAGCAAGATAGCTTCACCATTATTTTGGTTATTGGCCAAGGATTCTGATTTTAGTTGGTCTGGTCCTTTTCAAGAGGCTTTCAAGCTCATTAAGGAATAGTTTACTACCGCCCCCATCCTCCGAGGTCCAAATTGGACTCTGCCTTTCCACATCCACACTGATGCATCTGAAAAAGTTGTAGGGGCAACATTAGGATAGTCGGAGGACAAAATCCCTTATGCCATCTATTTCATCAGCAATAATTTGTCCAAGGGAGTGTTGAATTATACTGTTATTGAGGAGATGTTAGAAATTGTCCATGCATTGAAAATTTTCAGGCATTATGCAACTGGATACTAGACCTTTGTTCACACTGACCGCGCAACCATCAAGTATTTAATGAATAAACCGGATGTTAATGCTAGGATAATTAGATGGTTGTTACTTTTGCAGCAATTTGATTTGACTATTATTAATAAACCTGGAAAGGAGAATGTTGTTGCAAATTTTTTATCCAGGTTAGCTCTCCCTGCATATGAAGAAGGAATGGTAGATTACCAGCTTCCAGATGAGAATCTCTTTGCTATATTAGCACTCTCACCATAGTTTGTTGGTATAGCCAACTCATTAGGGGAATTTTGAGGTCTAAAATGGGCCTCCTAAGAAAAATGTAAAACCAAAAATAACTTTATAAGAACCAATAGGATTAAATATGACGATGTTAACCATGGGGGATGATTCACCATTTTTGGAGTAAAAAATTAAAAATATTATAAAATTATAAAATAATAAAACTACTTTTTAAACTTGTGTTTTCAACTTATATCCCTAAGGTTTTACTAAAATTTTGAGCGGGAGTACTTGTTGGATGCAAAATTTAATTCCTCATCCAAGGAGCACCCATGTTGCATACTTTCAATGGATTGTGCTACGCGAAAAATGATAAATACATGAAAAAACATGATTGAAACCATGTTTTTCATGTATTTCTAATTTTTCATGTAGAAGGGTCCATCAAAAGTATGCAAAATGGGTACTCCTTGGATGAGGAATCAAATTCTACATCCAACAAGTGTTACCACTCGAAATTTGAGTAAACCCATAGGGAGATAAGTTGAAAATACGAGTTGAAAAAATCATTTTTTTTCTTTTTTCCCTCTAAAATTTGATGATGTAATCTAACATTATTTTATTATTTCCACTATTATTTTATAATTTTCTTAGGAGGCCCATTTTATACCTCAAAAATCCCCTAATGACTTTTTTTCTGGGAGACTCCCTCCTAATATTTCATTCAGAGAGAGGAGCAGAATCATTAGAAAAAGTGCCCCTTTCACATGGATTGGGGGAAACCTCTTCAAGCTAGGCCCTGATCAAATCCTAAGGAGGTGTGTGAGGGAGGAAGAAGTTTTTTATATCCTCTCTACATGCCATGACAACCCATGTGGATGCCACTTTTCTGCAAAGAGAACTGCTTACAAAGTTTTGCAAGCAGGATAATATTGGCCTACCCTTCACCAAGATTCCAAAAGATACACCAGTAGGTGTGACCAGTGCAAAAGGATGGGGAAACCCATGCAAAAGGGTGATATGCCTTTGCACCCTCAGGTGGCTCTCTAGCCATTTGACAAATGGGGCATGGAATTTGTTGGACCTATCAATCTACCATCCAGAAAAAAGAAGTATATCATAGTTTGAATTGATTACCTAACAAAGTGGGCTGAAACAAAAGCAATGAAGGTAGAAACCGAGGAGAAAGTAGCAGAATTTCTAAGGGAGAATGTGTTTTACAAGTTTGGATACCCTAGAGAAATATTCACTGATCAAAGAGCACAATTCACCTCTCACCTCATTGAGAATCTTTTGAGGAAGCACAAGATTCAACATAGAACTTCTAGTGCCTATCACCCTCAGGCGAATGGACAAGTAGAAGTAAATAGCTGAGATTTAAAGAGAATCCTCACCAAGGTTGTGAGCAACAATATAAATATTGGGCATAAATATTGGTGGAAGCTAATTGGGCCTACAACACTACTTGGAAGACAACTATAGGATTCACTCCCTATGAACTAGTCTATGGCAAGAAGGCTCTACTTTCAGTTGAGTTTGAGTACAATACTTTAAGAATGGTAGCTGAACTAAATCTAGGTCTATCAAATGCCCAAAAAGAGAGGTTGATGCAACTAAATGGATAGGATGAGTTCAGAATGCAAGCACTTCTTCACACAGAGGTAGTTCAACTGCAAAGGAAGGTCTGGAATGACAAAAACATCAAAGAAAATACCTTCCAAGAAGGAGATTGGGAATTTTTGTATGATTCAGGGTTTAAATATTTCAAAGGCAAGCTGATGATAATATGGTTGGGACCTCACACAATGGAAAAATATTTTGATAATGGCACATTTCAAATTAGAACCATAGATGAGGAAGGAATCCTCTTGCTTGTCAATGGTCACAGACTTAAAATTTACAAGAAGCCTTTGTCAAGGGTAGAGTTCATAAATTAAATAAGTAGAGAGGTTTATGTGATGGGAAACTCCATATTTTCACACACCTCTTGAAAAAAAAAAATCCATGGGTGAAAACCTCTCTAAAGCACCCAAGGCAAGCTTGTGGGTTGAAAACCTCAATGGAGGCAGCTCACTTCCTCAAAAAAAAGAGAAGAAAGAAGAAAAGAGAATAAATATCCATGGGTGAAAACCTCTTTGAGGCACCCAAGGAAATTCTGTAGGTTGAAAATATCCATGAAGGCAGCCCACTTGCTTTAAAATAAAAATAAAAAATAAAAGATAAAAATAAAATAAAAACAAAAAAATTACATCTGCATCTCTGTGTTTTCTTAATTTTTTGTTTTGCGGGTCATTAATGATTTCTAGAAACACAAGGAAGCATTCATATTCTATTCCCTTCTTCTATTTTACCATCCATCATGTCATTCACTCCATTCATTTTCATAACTTCCTCCATCACATCCATACACCACATTCCTCCATTCTTGAGCACAATGTAGCAAGGAAAGCAAGACACAAACTGCTACAAACATCAGGGAATTCCTATAGTGCAGACAACTATTCTTAAACAACAAGAAAAACAAGGGAGGAGCTCATGAAGAAGACCCTAGGAAAGAAAAGAGTGCCACCCATGGAATCTGGAGCACCCCCATGCAGCATCTACAACAAGAAGGAACATCAAGGAAATATCAGCAACTCACTCAGAGAGCTACTCACTCAGAGAACATAAAATAGTGAAGAAAAGAACATCTAAAAGGTTTTTCTCCTCAATCCAGCTCCTCCAAATGCCTTGGAAATGATAGGTAAACTCAGGTATAGCTTCTCACCCCTCGCTATGCATCCATAATAGCCAGAAATAATTAAATTTTTAGACTTAGAGTTTAAGGGGAAGAAAGGTGGCCAGTTAGCTTGGCCACCATTGTGAAGTATGAATAGGGATAATTGCAAAGTCATGCCGCCTAGGAATTCAAAAGAAAATAATTTAAATCAAGTGGAGTAGAGGAGAATTAGGGGAGGAAACACACAGACCATCATGAATTAATAGGGAGAAGGAAACAACTGTCTATAACAGAAACTAGAGCTGAGCCGAGTTACATAAGTGCTCCAAATTTAGTTGTGCAATCTAATAAAAAGAGATACCATCTCAGCCAAACCAGTCAATTGAGAATTTTTGAGGGGAAGAGACCAAAGGGAGCCGTAACACAGCAATACAGAGAGTGAGCTGTGTATTTGAACAACGTGGAAAACCAGTAGCAGAACAACGTCACCCTACCCATGGCCTGGTCCTCTCTCATAAATATGAGTAGGATTCCACTCCTAGACTTAGAGAATACGAAGAAGAACCAAAATAAGAATAAGAGGAAGAACCAAAAGAAGAAGAAGAAGAGCCAGAAGAGGAACAAGAAGAAGAAGAGGAAGAGACAAAGGGCCAAGGAAAAATAGAAGAGATGGCCATAGAAGTCATAGAGATAGTAGAAAATGGGCATGAAACATACTCATAACACAACACCACATCCCCTCAATACAAAGAGGTAGTTGCCACCATAGCTCCTCTGAGTGCAAAGAGAAAAAGGCAGACCTTTATGTATTTCAGAGCTGACAAGAGTTAGAGAGAGCCATAAACTCCTCCCATGAGCCTGATTATCATTGAAGAATCACCAAGGGAGGAGGAAAGAATCTAAGAAATAGTTCTAAAGGAGAAGCTGCAGAAGGCATAGGAAGAGAATGTAGCACTGAAGGAGAAATTGTAGCAAAAAGGGGAGAAAGTAGCCACCATGGAAGACTTATGCATATAATCCCTTCAGCACAGATTCCCTTCTGACTCATATGATGTGTACCTTAAGGAGCAATGACTTCTATTTCAAATCAAAACTCTAGCCTCCCATGGATCACTACCTTTCCAAGATTGTAGGCAATTCATGAATTTCTACAAGCAAGCTAACATGGTTGATCAGGAAAGGATGGAAGAGTTTTATGTGCATAGCCTTGTGCTGACAAATCTGGATATTTGCGACCCCAATCCAACAATGGGGGATATGTCGTTGATGGCTCTAGTATCTTGGATGGTGAATTAGGACACTAGAGAAAAAGAGATATGGAGGGTCATGGGAAGAAGAAATAGAGAACCCTTATATATCAGACCAGAATTGTTCAGCCCAAAAGGAGTCATCCTTAACCATCGAGAATTTGGAAGGGACCCTACATTGGTTGAAATCTACCTTTGGACTCAAACCCAGGTGATAGGCCACTTTGATGATGTTTTTAGGAAGATAGAAGATGATTGCATTATGGACAGCTGGAGGAGATAGAACATCCTCCCTCACAGCCTCAAGAACAGGGAGTACCATACTCGAGAAATACCGAGGGGTGCATTGAAAAGGGCACCATTATACAAGAGGTCCATGCAGGCCAAAAATATCTAATGGTTGGGACTAAATCTCAACCCACCTTTGCTGCTAGGGCTGAATGATGAAAATGACATAGATGCACAAGATAGAGTATGGGAGAATGTAGAAAAGAATAATGGGTTTTACCCCCTTGGGGAAACTCCCACAATTCTTCCTCAGGAAATTAGGGGGGCTATGAAATCCTTAAAGGAAATGTAGGAGGAGGATTAGTTGCTCAGAGGATGAGCAACCATTCAGTAGGGGGTGATATTGAGCTCCATCATTAGACATATTTGGAGGGGTTAATGGTCACATTTTTTCCTTCCTAGATCTCTTTTTCTTTCATTTTTATTATTATTTTGTTTTATGATGCTAGTATAGGTGCTGATTAAGGCTAAAATACTCTGAGTACCTAATATGAAGTTGGGTGCATAAGATCATGATTTATTAAGAAATTTTATAAGGATTTTATCATAAAGACTTGGAGGAGATAGCAAGGAGAAATTATTGGAGGATTTTTCACCCTCCTTAACTCTCAAAGGCAGCTAAAGGATCCCAAATATTCTCTCCAGAAATACGAATTCTAAAGGTAGCCAAAGGATTCCAAAGATTCTCTCTAGAAATTTGAATTCCAAAGGCAACCAAAGAATCCCCAATGATTCTCTCCAGCAATTCGAATTCTGGAGGTAGCCAAGCAACTCAAAGAGGAGTGCACTCAATCTTTGTTTAATTGGAGTCAAGTGGACTCAATCACTATTTTCTAGGGATCTGTTTGTAGTTGCCCTGTAGAATAAATAGAGCAGAGATAGATCTAGGAAGAGTTAGTCAATTCTAGTTGAACATTTGTTGTAAGCTATTGAGCTTTTTATTATTTTACTCAATGATCAAACTTTCAGAGATGTATGAGGTTATTCTTTTATGAAATGAGTAGATTGATTTCATTCGACTGATTTAAGTTTCAGAGAGCTAGGCTCGTTGGTTAGGGCCCAATCCATGTGCCTCAGCCTCCCTACTGTTACTATCTTTTCCTTTCTGCCATTAAGCTAGTTTTCTTTCTTTCATTCAATTAGTTCTGCTTATCATAGTTTCATCGTTGCTTAGTTCTTTATTTCAGTGTGCTGCTGTAGTTTTTCATTTGTTTGTGAGTGATAGAATAAAGGAGAAAAAACAAGAAATTTTTTGGATCAAGACCCCCTTCTCATCTCTGTCAATAGAAGTCGAGGAGGGCAAACCTTCCCACAGGACCAAAAAATTCTTTCTATTCATTGTTTTGTCACACATTTCCTCTATTTTTGGTACATGAATCTCCAGCTTTGTTTGCAGGAATAAGCATCAAAATCCCTAGGAAGATCATCAAGCCATCCTGCTTCATTTCCCAGCTCTGTTTTCATGCATGAGCACTGTTGTTGTGCCTCCTTTTCCCTGCTCTTTCTCTTATTTTCATCCATCGCCCCTTTTCATTCTCAAAACGCTTGAAAATCATTAGAATTAGGAATCTACCCATTCTCATCGAAACTCCTATTCGTCGTACCTCTCTCCATCACAAATTGCAAATCACTTGTGTCAGGGATAATTTTAAGGATGGAAAATTATCTTGAAGTTTAAAAAATTGGCGAATCTCACTAGTCCCTAATATGCAAACTATAAAATTTTTATTGATGTATTTGTAAAATTATTCAAATTTATAATGATATTATATATATTGTATATATAATGTTGGCTATTTTTAACATAAAATAATTTTATATTGTAAAATTTGGGCGAATCATTTCTACAAAAAAATGGAAATTGGCGAATCTTTTTTTTGGAAAAACCATGGAAAATTAGCCCACCTGCGAATATTAGCCCCTAAAATTTTCCATGACTTGTGTTCTTTTTTAACGCTATCTCACTCCAAGCTTGAATGTGATATCCCTTTCTACTTCCCTTTTCTGCTCTTTTATTAAAAATAGTAAAAAACATTAGAAACCACATTTTTCCCTTTGGACTTACCATCACTCCTTTTTCGCAATCGCATTTCTCATTTGGTCCTTGTTAACGGTTTCCACTTCCAAACCCCGATTTTGATATTCCTTTTTCCCTCCTTTCTCCTTCGATCCTCATTTCTATGTCAAAAACCTTTGAAATAACCTTACTCCTCCTTTTTTTGAAAATCTCATCACTTTATCACAATTCTCAATTCCTGTTGGCCTTCGTTAACACTTACCGCTCCGATCTGCTAATCGTGATATTGCGATCGCGCTCTGCCACCAGTTCCACCACCACGTCACCCATCTCCTTTCGCACTTCGCACCATTTAATTTTTTTCATTAATACTTATAGCTCTTTCCACCGGTTGCGATATCGCATGTTGCACGTCGCAAATTTTTCCCCGTCACACTCTGAACTTCGCAGTTCTTACCTCATCGCACTTCGCATTTCGCTCCCTCTCTCGAAAAAAAAATCTTGTTATCCCTTTAATTTTTCAATATTGTGATTGCGATATCACATATCACAAATTTTTCCTCCATCACATATTTCAAATTATTCCTCTCCAAAGCATCTTTGTGCCATATTATAAGGTTTTATAAGGTTTCAACCCCTTCTTTCCACTTCTAAGCCATGTTTCATGTGATAAGCCCTCCATTTGCCTCTTTAGCCCTTTTCTTTCCTCCAAGTTTCAAATTCAACACCTTTTCAATTAGGATTAAGTCATGGATAACTTATTTTAATGGGTAGAAGCATGGTAGATAGATCATAGGATAAATAGAGTGCATTTAGCCGTTTGTCCAAGTTAAGTGTGGTTTAGAAATTAGTTACATTCCTATAATTTATTTTCAAAAATATAGTTTATTTTCTTTTCAGTCATTTCCTTTTCTGCAAATTAAATTAGTTTCATTCTTGTCATTCCTTTCCAGCAATTTAGTTTAGTTTCCTTTCTGTCATTTCCTTCCAACAATTTACTTTCCAGTCCTTATCGCATTTTAAGAAATAGCACCCTTTCGTAAAGCAGAAGAGAATGACATGAGCAGAATGCATCTGTTGTGTATATAGCACTGTCACCTCCAAGTTTGTACAAACCTCGGGTTGATAAAGTAAAGTAGGGCAGCCACTGGGAGTTGCAGCACTCTTGGTGCAATACCAGGGCTCACCACTTAGTATGTTGGATATTTTAGAGAATTATATAATACATATGGAAGTGCTAATTTAAATTATACTTTGCATAATTTTTCAATTATTAGATATCATTTTTTGGATTTATTTCTTAAATTAAGTCATTAACTATGACCATATTTATGGGTATTAGAAATATGAGTACCAATCTCAATTGCCCAAATTTATCATAATTCTTCAATGAATTGGATAAGTATCAAATAAATAAATTTGTCATAATTATTAAACTAATTGAATAATTTTATTATAATACCTCTCATATTCATAAACAAATCATGCTAACAAAATATTTTTTGGTTTGGCGACAACTACAAACTATAGACATGTTATTGCTCTCTTCTTTAACATTATATTTATTCATGAAAATGCATCTAGTAGAACATTTTCAACCCACATTCAATCCATTCTGAGTAAGGGGACAATTTGAATAGTCACATACTAATACAGGTTACCATTCTTGAAATTTTTCATCACTTGTCCTTAATGAGATTGGGTTACACTTCAAAGATTCAACACATTCACTGAAGCACTATCATTCTCATGTTTAACATGCTTACTTTAATTCCACCATCTCATAATCAATAAAATATTTAAATGACTACCATTTACATTCAAATTTATTATCACATGCACACATCAATAAATATACACGCATTTAAAAATTAGGCACCCTAAACATTGATGTTGCCATGATTTATTCTCTATTTTCTTCTATCATCTAATGCAAAATACACCTTAAATTAAATGATTATATACAATTCTCAATATATAGTCTTAACGCAAAGATGCCCATAATTATTCTAGGATATATTCACTTTACTATGCTACTGGTTGAAAAAATATAGCTAATGCAACATCATGAGGCAGATGATCAAATTCCATATAGCCAGGAATGAAACAAAAATATGAAATGTTTGATATCATTTCAAAATCCACTCTATCACATGATTCATAAAGGTAACCTGAGGTTCTATAACTATCACACTTAGTAACAATGAACTAATAGTTGAGCCTTTCCTTCTCATATCTATGTAGTTTTTTGTTCTCTAACTCATCTTGCTCTCTATAGTTCTTATGAAAACAACACTTAACTTGCAATGGACATATATGAAATGATAAAGGCTCATCCAATAAATAATATGCATCCTTGTATATCCCTATATATATTAGCAATTCACTTTGAAGGCTTAATCATTGGGACAATTTTTTAAAACAATCATTCAAACATGAAAAAAAGATGTTGCATTAAGTCATGGCATCTTGAAGTGCCTTGCAGTAGTGGTCAAGTCCAATTTAATATATTGATCTCTTGGAGTGCAATTCAAAATGAAGTAACATCCAATTTTAATCAAATGTTTCAATCTATAACAATAATATTTGCATTTAGTGTGATCCCAAACACTTTCCTCCACTCTTCGACATCATGCACACTTCGTCCACTATCAAGCCAATGCTATATTTTTTTTATCTGTAATGTAAATATATTTTTAGATGGAATTATCATCTCATATTCTAACCTATTCTTGTTTGAGCTATTCCTATTAGGAAATAGATTCTTCATCACATAATGTGTTCTCTTTGTTGTCATATTTGTAGGAATTCCATCGCTTCTCTAGGATAACTTTCATCCCACTATAGCCTCCCATTTCCATAAATACAACAATTACATATAATTGTTTGAAAAAAGTACCCTCATGCCTTAATCTATGACACGATTCTTGAAAAACACATAAGCCACAAAAATTGGCTCTAATACTAAAATTGATCTCACCACCATCCTACAAAATATAAACACAAACATATATAATTCAAGGGACATTGGAAGTATATGCTTAGGAACTACCCTCTCTCTCCAAGAAAAAAATATATAAATTAAATCATTCGTGTGTTTTTTTCGTAGAAAAATCATAACCCTTTATTAAGATTTATAAAAAGGTTACATAAGTGCATGCATGAGCCATTCAACATAAGTCTTTCATATAGCATGAGAATAAAAAACAAAAACTGTGATTTATAGGAACAATTCAGCCCACAATATAAAAAATAAACATCCCATAACGAAAAAAGACATATCAAACAATACTAGCAATATATTCAAATGTCCACTCTGGTGTAACATTATTTTTTTTTGATAAGTTAACATAAGTAGTTAAATATTTTTGAAAATGATAAGGTAGGATATGGATGCAAAAGAATGAAAAAGTTAAATAATGTTAGGAAAATTATTATGTTTTGTAGGCATCCATGTCAATAAAATGTTATATGTTAGATGCTCTAAAGAAAGAAGGAAAATTAAAATAAAAAAGTTAGGGAAGTAAAAATAAAAAGGAACGCTTATTTCTGTTTTAAAAGATTTGATTGGTTGCTAGTCTAAATGCACCTATGAAAAAATTAATTTGTATGGTTTAAATCCTGATTATTTAACTCTTATCCTAAAGATTTAAACCATAACAATATTACCCATCATTTTTCCTTTTCTTTTCATTTCCCTTAAATCATTAAACCATATCATATATTCCTAAAGTATATCCCCACCATGCATTTCCTTACATTTCCCTTCATAAATCTTGACACTTTATTTAATAAGTCTCGACCACACTAGCCACATCATCGTATTTTTCATCCCCATATTCTCATATATCCGACGATCATCATCATGCTTGTCGGCATCCAACAACCCTTATGGCCTTTCAACCCCCCTCTGCCATCTGCAGTTTATCACTGGGGGGGCTCTGAAAAGAACTGTATTCGGAAACCACTTGCGTATACGTGTCAGCTCCATATGAGTTTAGACCCCCAGGCGCAAAACCATAAACTGCCCTACCCTCCCTCTGAAAATTATTTCCATTACCTTGATGACCATTGCACACCACTCCTCCACTACCACCTCATTACTCGTTAGCCAATTAAATTCTCTCCCTTCATATTTCCGTTATGATTTTAATTAATTATCCATTAACCCGTGCCATTAACGGAAACTAGAATTTCCCTATTTAACCTTCGAAATCCCTCTGCAAACACCTTTTCTGATTACAGGTTATTATACTTCATTGTTTGTAGGTTGTCTAGGATCGATAAGTGCTACAATTTCATGAGCAACACCTGATCTCATCATTCTCCATTTATTTTCCCACTCTTTCTCACATAATCTTCTTTCGTCCCTCTATTCTACTGTCAGTTGTAGCCATTATGCCTCCCAAGGATAAATATCCCAAGGAAAACATTAATCCTTTGATTTTACCTCTTTTATACCTTCATCACATCCCTATGGCTAACAGAGATTATCGAATCAATGAAACACACTCTGATATTAACATTATTGAAATGTATTGTTGGCTAGAAGGAAAATGGATTGAGAAATCTGATGAAATCTAGCTCTGGGAGTCTAATATTCCCCATTTTATCTTTCCTCCTACCCATAGTGCTCCTGATTTAATCAGGAAATGTCATGCCTCCTACTTTCCTAGTCAAAGAGCCACAATAAATTCTAATGGCCAAGTTCTATTTACCATAACCCTCAGGCCATTGAACAAATGATGCTAGCTCCCATAGTCGATAATGGTGCCCCATTCTCTCATGAAGCTCTGGTTGAAATATATCATAGATTAGATCTCGCTAAAAGAACCCAAACATTAGAACTTTTTCTAGAAAAATATGTTGCATTTCCTAAAAGAAATCCTCCTTATCCTTCATCCTTATTCCCTGAAAGAACCAATCAAATAACCATTATCTTATCTTACCTGCTTGGATACTTCTCTGACCAATATATAGATGATCCTATTATAGGATTTTTTTCCATTTTTTTTAATGATGCCAAGCCTTCCATAGTGTTCAATTTCATCCATTTCCTTGCAAAGTACATTCATCAAAAGTTTCTTGATTTCAAGACAGAAGAGGTATTTAAATATGCCTCTGTTCTATTTTATATGTTCATATACTTTCAAGGAGACAAT
This sequence comes from Pinus albicaulis, assembly GCA_034641835.2. NCBI lineage: Eukaryota > Viridiplantae > Streptophyta > Pinopsida > Pinales > Pinaceae > Pinus > Pinus albicaulis. The sequence goes on from CM076577.1 coordinate 943,206,764, forward strand.
ATGAAATTGTCATTGTAGAAATTAAATGATAAAGGAGATCAGCAGTCAGTAATTTTCTAGACCAGCTTGGTCATGAAAGAGAAAAATGAATTCACCTACAAACAATTCATTGAAATGTTTATCCACCTAGCTATCAGTCTTCCAAACAATAGAGAATAAACGAGAATCAGTAAATAAATTCAGAGGATTTTGTAGCTGACATAACAAGTTCAGAGAGGATAATGGTACCTGTATGAAAACAACACTGAAACAAGAGTTTTTGGATGTGAACTACAACCATACAAGTTTCCCAAATTCATCCCAATGAGGATTTTTACTTTGGAATTCATCAATTGGATGATCAACATGGATGAATTACATTTTGTGGCTGCTAAGAAGAAGTCTCAGTTCAAGCCTAAAACTCAGATTGGTCCATTCATATGTAATAGTAGAAAATCAGCAGCAGATGCAGATAAGCTATTAAAGAAAATTCAATTTGATTTAAGCTTTACCTGGTCATATGACCCATTAGTAATTGTTTCTAAATTAAGGGTAGAAACAAAATCTACTCCTTACTTTCATACACCAAGACCAGAGATAGAGAAGTAAAAAAAAATCTAGAGTGGACAAAGAACACATTGCATGAAGCAGAAGAACAGCCATTTTCATCTTCAATAGTGCAGGCTCCAACAAATCAAGAAAATACAGCTAAAAGAAATAGAGAATAAGGGTCTCCTTCAGAGACAAACATATTTATCGAAGGATTAAAAATTATGTATAGAAAGAAAGATAAACTTAGTTCCAGACTAATCATGCGCAAGGATTTAGAACAGCAGACCCCTGTCAACACAAATGAGCCTCTTCTATCCTCATTAATAGGAGAGCAGCCCACACAATCTCTTACTACTTCCATGATTATTTCAGATCAGCAGCAAATCATGCAAACGGTTACTTCAACTTCAAGTGAGCCAAAAAAGAGCACCATGGACATCTTCAAGGAAATCAAACTAAAAAATGAAGCCTTGAAGATAAAAACTTATAACCAATTCTAGAAACAAACTTCAAGTTCCCAAAGTAGGCTATTGTCAGCCTTTGATTCAGAGAAAGGGAGAATGCTAATGGAATTTATTCAAGTGAAAGTTCCTCAGCCTAAAGGAGAAGAAAACTACAAAAAGACACCTCTTGAGTTTAATGTCGGCGACATACATCCCATTGATAAAATGGAGATGCATAAACAAACTTGAGGGATTATCTTTTCAAATATAAATAACACTGCGATGTCTTTATCTAAAATGCAAGTTGCACTAGCAAATGTCAGATCACAACTCAACATGGAGAAAGTCTCAGCTTTTGCCAGGACACCAAGATTAAAACCTTGGAAGATTTGTTAATAAAGTTGGGTTATGACCCTAAAAATATCAATGCTGCAGAGGATTTAATCAAGAAAAAGAATGCAGACATTGTAGCAATGAGGAAGTAGTTGAAATTACCGGCAACAGAAGATCCTTTAGCCAAGGAAATTGAAGAAACAGAAATAAAAAAACCCAGATATGATGAAACTCATTCTTGAAAAGAGTACACACCTAAAATAGATGGAAATAGAGATGGAAAAATGGATTAAGGAAAGAAAGAAACCAATCAAGAAAGCCTCTCCTTTATAAGCACTTCCAATGACAGTTATTCCCAATGTTATAGCTGCTACTACCAGTAAACAATATTTTTTAGATCAGTTAGCCTCCACAATTCAAAACATGACTTTGCAGACTGAAGAAATAAAGAAGCTACAGGAAAAAGTGAAACTTCTTGAAGATCATCAGAAGAAGTGTGATACTTATCATGCATCAGAGCTTTAGAGAGCTCAAAACCAAGTTGAAATATGTAAAAATTCAACCACTGAAGCTTCCATTGGATACACTCTGGGTAATGTCAAATAAATCATTTGGACTAACATTTTTGAAGAGATTAATGAAATCTGGCCATCTATCAAGATCGTCTTCGAGTAGAAAGAGTTAGTAGAAAAGGAAAATCACATAATTTCTGATGTAAACACTCAATTGGGAGAAATTCTCAATATATCCAGTAGCATCATAAAATTTCTAAACTCTAAGGACAACCAAGAATTGGATGAGCTAGGGTAGATGGCAGGATTGAAACTATCCTTGAAGTAAAGAAATTTATGATTAAAAAGAACTTGGTAGTATAGTTAATAGAAAAATGGCATACTCTGGATATGAAAATCAACAAGTTTCTTACAAGTATTGATGCATTAATTAAAAAAGTTCTCCCATCAATGTTTTTTATAAATGAAGAATTAATTCCCAAGAAGGATTATATGAAGAAGCTCAAAGAAACAGCAAGCTCTACATCTATATCTTCTATTCAAGGTTCTATGAAAGGTAAAGCATTTTACAAAGAAGTTGAAAACATCAATTTTATTCACCATGAAATAAAACGCATTTTCACTATAAAACCAACTTTTACAAACTACAATGAGGTAGATGAAATCTACCACAAGTTTATTAAATCTTCAATTTTGGATGAAGAACAATGGGACTAGCTCTACGAATACCAAGAGTAAAGAACAAGTCATCGTGCCAGCACAAAATTCAGTTTTGACAATGCAGTACTAAAAAGGTGGTGACTCAGCAACAAATTTCTAGCATAACAAGGCCAGAAACGCAAACCTGCTTCTTTTATATCGTTTTTCTTTACTTTCTGTTCATTTTCAGAAAATTTAGTTTTCCTTTTCACTCAGGCATTGATTATTATATTTTACATTTTTTATAAATACTTTGTTCATTGAAGTATCTGGGGTTGCATCCTTGGATGAGAGAGTTTTTGTAAAAAAAAAAATTACAAGTCTTTTTTATCATCAATAATACAAGCAGGATTCTAAAATCATCTTAGACAACTCTGTCTTCTCTGTGATTTTTTCCATTTTTCAGTCATTTTGTTTCTTCATATATTTAATTATTATCAAGATAAATAGGTGATATTGAATGTGTTTCAACAACCTTATAATTCCTCCTGAAGTTATTACTATTATAAAGAATGATTTACTTGACAATTTGTTAATGTAAATCCCTTTTATTTATAAATTGTCAATATCTTGGTAATGTTAGATATATTTTGTTGAATTTTTAGACAATGTTTAAAAGTTTTCCAGCTTATGGTTTATTGAATAATTCAATTTGAATATTTAATAATCATTTTCTCTTACATAAGTCCACTATATCGAATTATAAAATTTTAATCACTCTGTGAGATGAACATGCAGCCCTTACATATAATTACTGATATTATCCACCAGGTTTTAAATACATAACTATTTTCTAAAATTTATCTTATACATTGGTCCTCCAAAAATCAAAAAATACAAACAAATCATTATAGATGATTTGGCATGATTACTGACCACAATCATCTCAAAGGACAACATCAATTTGGCGTCGTTTTCGGGGAACGGATTTGATTTGTTTTCCCTGTGATAACGGTAAAACTTATATTCCTTTAAGGTGACTAAAGGTTTAGTAAGGTAAAAAATTTCTCACGTGATGATTCCATTGTGACCAAACTGGATCCTTCAAAGCACACTAGATCTCGATCTGAATCTGAGATTGTTGAACCCTTATCAAATCCAGAAATACTGGTGAGAAGAGCTGCTTCTAGGAGAAGGCATCAAACCCCTTCTTCTTCTATTCCTCAAGAGGATATAAATATAATTCCTGATCCCTTCAGATCTGGACCCATCCCATTAGAATCAGAAGAAGTACCTAATAGAGTGCATGATCTAGTATCTAAAGGAGTATATTTTCAATCAGCTTTGTTAGTCCACTTTTTAGAATCCTATAAAATACCTTAGGAACCTTCTGAATATCCTATATTAGAATAGGATTTGGATCTAAACTTGCCTGGATTCAAACCTACTGATTTCATTTCCCCAGTTACATACTCAGGACCTTCAACTTCACATCAACCAGAGGATATCTTTTTGGTTTATTCCAATACTTTATTCGAGCCTAGAGAAGGAGAAGAAGAAGAGGTTCAAAAATTGGTTATTAGAACTCCTTTAAGGTCCTGAAGGGTTCCTGGTTTCCCATTCTATTCTCCTCCTCGTTCTCCACCTTATTCTTCACCCCCAAATTCTTCGTCTTCATCAACAACTTCTACTTCTTCCTCCTCATCTACTTCAACATCTTCAATTATGGTTGGTTTCAGACCAATTGTACAAGAAAGATATGTTCCTCTTTTACTTCCTAATTTCCTTAATGATTTTCCACCTAGATATATAAAACACCTCCCCAAATTCAATGGAGAAACTGGCTTATCAACTAAAGATCGTATTTCATCATTTTTGGATTTTGCAAACAACATGAACATTGAATATGAAAATTTTTACATGAGATTTTTTGTCTAGTCTCTAGAATGGAATGCTAGGATTTGGTTCAGACAACTTCAAGCAAATTATATTATATCTTGGGGAGAATTAACCACCATTTTTAAAAATCAATGGGGAGTAAAACTTGGATCATGTATATTTATTAACTAAATTCGAAGAACTAAAATGAAATTTTGGAGAACCTTTTGTTGATTTCATGAAAATATTCAATAAAATTTATCATAAAATGCCTCCTGATTGTAAACCCCCTTGTAGCAACAGCTAAGGTTAGATACTCAAAGGCCTTTGAGGATGAATTTGCTGTCATGTTGAGAGAAAATACATCCTGAAACTTAGAATACATGCAAACTAATGCTATATAGGTCGAAGCAAATAGGTTTGCATCTACTAAGTTAAAATATAAAGCCGAGAAAGCCCAAAAGAAATTAAAAAATTAGGAAGCATCTTCTTCTAAATCTAAAAGCGAAGATGCAAAAATTGATGAAATCATAGCACTTCTTAGAAATTTATCCAATAGAATTTAAAATATTGAAACTCAACCAAGAACAGTTCAAAAAAGTGTTTCCATACCACAAACACAAGTCCAAGGTCAGTATAAAAAGGCTGCTCCATTGCAAATTCTTCAAAGGCCTCATAATGACCAACAAGTACCCACACCGTTGTTGATTGATGATCAACAACTAGATGACAATACTTTTTCTATTACTGAAGACATTAATAATGTAGATCATACATCCCTTCAGACTACCATTGTCCCTATTTCCCAAAGCCAAACCCCTCAAGAAGACCAAGATACTTCTTAGGTTTCTAAGTATCAAGATTTTTTTGAGTTTCTAATTGTGGAACTCATTAAAAGATATGACTTAAGACAAATACTGTCGAAACTCAAACTACTTATGTTCAACCTCTAAATCAATCAAGTGATTCTACTCAGATTGACAAAACTATATTGATTGCCTTTAATGTTGAGAAAGAATTATAGAGAGTTAAAATCCCAATTCCACTTTCAGGACTTTCTAAGAACCCAGGGTATAAAACTCAAGTTGCAAAACGGATCCAACACTCTAGTATGGATGTTGAAGGAGATATTATCAATCTGCAAAATGAAATACCCACCATAGCCTTTGGCATTAGCTCTAATATGATTGATGAATCCATACCACCTTTCTATGTGACTTTAAAAGTGCATGACTCTCTGCTATACAAATGTATGCTTGATTAAGGTGCTTCACACAACTTAATGCCTAAAGTCATTATGGAACAACTTAATTTATATATCACTCGAACCTATCACAACTTATATACTTTTGACTCTAAGAGAGTTCAATGTTTAGGACTTATTAAATATGTAGTGGTCACTTTACATAAAATACCAGTGAAAGTGTAGTATTAGACATAGTTGTCACTGACATTCCTCCCAAATATGGAATTCTATTATCAAGATCATGTTGTGAAAAATTGGGAGGAAGTCTTCAAATGGACATGTCTTTTTCCACTACTCCTATATATAGTGGAGAGAGCGTTAGGTTATATAGAGAAGTCATATTCCTAGACACCGTTTGCAAGGCTGATAAGGCTAGAAATCGTCCTATTTATGTAGTTGATTAGGATATTGGTTGTTTTCAACTATCAACAAATACTTCACAGAATTCTCAACTCAAGATTGAGGATATAGTTGACACACCTAAATTAGTTCAAATTGAAAATTTGAAATTATACTTTGATGGATCTTGCACCAAGGATGGTGTTGGAGCACGTGTAGTTTTGATTTCCCCTGATAAAGAAAATATCATGCAATCATGCAAGTTATATTTTTAGGTCACAAATAATGTTGTTGAATATGAAGCTTTTATCCTAGGATTGCAGCTTTCTAAGCATTTAAAGGTTCAAAATTTGAGTGTCTTCACTGATTCAGAACTTATAGTAAGACATGTTAGGAGTTTGTGTCAAACAAAGCACCCTAGGGTCAGATCTTACAGAAATGAGATTTGGGACACCATTGAAAATCATTTTAATGCTTTTAATATCACTTATATTCATAAAGATGAAAACATGCATGCAAATTCATTAGTTGTTTCAACTAGCTCTTTTAAAATTCAATATCAACTTCAAATTCAATATCAGATACAAATCAAATATAGGCCGTCAATACCATACAATCTTAAACATTGAAAAATATTTGAGGACGATGAAGAATTAAAATCCTTTCTGCAAGTCATTGACGAGTTTTCTGTATTGCAAATTGAAGAGGATAATTCAAACAGTAATGAAGCTACCAAAGACAAAGGAAATTCAAAACTAAAATCAAAGGTAGCTGATCATGATATAATTCAATTATCAAATAATTTTATCCCCAAGGGACTTGTTCCTTTAGAATTTTTTTTTTGATCAAAATGATGTTCCCAAAAATATGTTCTCTGCTTCACCAGAAAATGACATAGAAGGTACAAATATTGGTACTGATGAGGAGTTTAAAAACATTAAACTTTGTGCATCATTAACTCCCGAACTTAAATCTAAATATATCAAACTTATTAAGAATTATAAATATGTCTTTTCTTGTTCTTATTTTGATCTAAAAACTTATGACACAACTTTAATTAAGCATAAAATTCCACTAAAACCAGATGTAAATCCCTATCAACAAAATTTAAGAAGGATGAACCCAGTTCTTCTTCCCACCATAGAAAAAGAACTAAAAAAACTTTTAGATGCCTAAATAATTGTCCCATTAAGATACTCTAGTTGGGTTGCTAATTTAGTCCCTGTGAGGAAAAAGAACGGTGAAATAAGAATCTGTGTGGATTTTAGAAACCTTAATAAAGCATCCTTGAAATATAATTATTCACTTCCAAAGATGGATCAATTACTTCAAAAAGTGTCAGGTGCTAACGACTCTCTATGTTGGATGGATTTTCTGGTTAAAATCAAATATTGGTGAATTTAGAAGACAGGGAGAAGACAACTTTTACCACACCTTGGGGTACATTCATGTATGCCTGGATTCTTTTTGGTCTATCAAACGCAGGAGCAACATTTCAGAGAGCCATGGACTTGGATTTTTTCAGGAAGGCAAACAAATTTATTGTTATTTATCTTGATGATTTAACTGTTTTCTCTGAATCAGATCAGAAACATCTCAAGAATTTAAAGAAAGTTTTTGAAAGGTGCAGGAAGTTTGGAATTTCTTTGAATCTCAAAAAATCATTATTTTCCATTAAAGAGAGTAAATTACTGGGTCATATTATTTCAAAATATGGAGTACTTATTGATCCCAAAAGGGTCTCTGGTATTCAATCATTATCATTACCTAGAAATAAGAAAGAGATTCAAGCTTTCTTAGGGAAAATTAACTTTTTGACAAGGTTTATACCCAATTATGCAAAAATAATGAAATACATAACAAATATGATAAAAAATAACAATGAAGTCAAATGGACTATTCCTGCAAGGTTTTCATTTGAACAAATAAAGAAATCCATCTCTGAAGCGCCAACCTTAGCGAGTCCAAACTACTTAGAACCTTTCAATATGTTTTCTTTTTCTTCTAAAACCACCCTTGCTGTTGTCCTTTTGAAAAAGAATGAAGATTATCATGATCAACCTATAGCATTATTTAGTAAGTTCATGAGAGATGTAAAACTCAGATATGATATTATCAAAAAACAAGCCTATGCCTTAGTTCAAACCCTGAAGTATTTTAGAATGTATATCCTCCATTCTACTATCATTGCCAATGTGCCTAATAACGTTGTAAAAATAGTCCTCACACAACCAAACAATGCTGGTAGAAGAGGAATATGGATAACTCAAATCCTTGAGTTTTACCTTACTATTAAAACTACCAAGTTAGTAAAGGGACAAGATTTAGCTAAATTGTTAGCTGAATCAAATTGTAAAGTCTTGGGCATAAAATCTGTTTTTGAAGTTTCAGAGAAGCATCCACAAGAACCTTCTTCAGATTTGGAAAGGGAGAATCCACAAGAACCTTCTTTAAATGCAGAAGGAGAGAATCCACAAGAACATTCCCATGGAGTGCAAGAAGAATACACAAGAACCTTCTCCTTCAACTCAAACAATCCCTGTTCATGTTGATGAGAAGTTTGTTTTATCATATTGGTATGCAGATATTGTTCATTTTCTGATTCATTTTGAATGTCCAGCTCATTTTTCCAAAAACCAATGAAAAATACTCAAGTTGAAATCCATCAAATACTGTACTATCAATGCCAACTTATACTGGAAGGATCCTCTTAATATTCTACTACTTTTCCTAACAGAATCAGAAAGTGAAGGAATCATTGATCAATTTCATGCAGGAATATGTGGAGGCCACTATGCTTGGAGAGTAACAACATACAAGATACCAAGGGTAGGATTTTATTGGCCTACTTTGTTTTCACAAGTAGGATCAAAATTCAGATCCTATGTTCCATGTCAGTTGTTTGTTGGTAAGAAAAAATTAGCATCCCTTCCACTAGTTCCAGTAGTTGTCTCAACACCTTTTCTACAATGGGGATTATATTTTATAGGTGAAATCCACCCAGCCTCCAGTAATTAGCATTGATGGATCTTTATTTCTACTAACTATTTCTCCAAGTGGGTGGAAGCCATTCCTATAAGAAATGCTACAGACTCAGTTGTAATAAAATTCATTGAAGAGAATATTTTATCTAGATTTGGTTGCTCACAAAAAATAGTCATTGATAATTCCACAGTGTTCAGCAGCATAAAAATGATAGAATTCTACCAGAAATATCAGATTCTATTGCATCACTCAACTCCCTATTATCCACAAGGAAAAATTCTTTTTGAATCATATAACAAGAGTTTAGTGAAAGTAATCAACAAAAATTTGGAAGACCACAAGAAAAACTGGGACAGTCATCTAAGTTATGCAGTTTAGGGAAACAAAATTTCTCCGAAAATATCAATAGGTAAATCTCCATTCCAATTAGTTTATGGAAAAGATGTTATTTTTCCTACAAATTTAGCTTTCCCTGTGCTCAACTTTCTACAAGAATCTATTGATCAACCTGATGATTTCTCTAGAAGGATTAATCATATTATTGAGCTAAATGAAAATAGAGATGAGATTCAGTATAAACTAAAGAAATATTAGAATAAAATGAAGATTCTCTTTGACAGAAAGGCACGGGAAAGAGATTTTAGAGAAGGAGATTTAGTTTTAATATGGTATGCTAGAAGAGATGATAAAGGCAAACATGGAAAGTTTGACAATTTATGGTTTGGGCCACTCAGCATTGCAGAGGTAAAAGGAAACAACACATTTGTTCTACAAAATCTTGAAGGACAGTTTTCAACACTGCCTATCAATGGCATATTTTTGAAACACTACATCTAGTACTGAAGGAAATCCTACATCATCATTGTACATAATCATTTTCTTTTATCATTTGAAGTCTATTTGTTTTCTACAGCAAAGACTCCATAGCCCGAGGAGAAGGCACATGGAACTAATTGTTCTCTACATCCCATAGGGGGAAGCAGTGCCCATCTAGAGCCGATGTGTAACATTATTTTGTTTTGATAAGTTAGCATAAGTATTTAAATAATTTTGAAAATGATAAGTAGGATATGGATGCAAAAGAATGAAAAAGTTAAAAAATGTTAGGAAAATTATTATGTTTTGTAGGCATATATGTCAATAAAATGTTAGGTCTTAGATGCTCTAAATAAAGAATGAAAATTAAAATTAAAATGTTAGGGAAGTAAAAAGAAAAAGGAAAGCTCCCTTATTTTTTAAAAGATTTGATTGGCTGCTAGTCTAAATGCCCCTATGAAAAAAGTAATTTGTATGGTTTAAATCCTGATTATTTAACTCTTATCCTAAAGTTTTACACCATAGCAATCTTACCTATCATTCTTCCTTTTCATTTTATTTCCCTTAAATTGTTAAACCATACCATATATCCCTAAAGTATATCCATGCCATACATTTCCTTACATTTCCCTTCATAACTCCTGACACTTTATTTAATAAGTCCCGACCCCACTAGCCACATCATCGTATTTATCATCCCAATATTCCTGTATATCTGATGATCATCATCACGCTTCCGCCATCCAAATTTTATCACTAGGGGGTCTGAAAAGAACTGTATTCGGAAACTGCCTGCATATACGTTTCAGGTACATGTGAGTTTGGATTGCCCGGGTGCAAAACCATAAACTTCCCTACCCCCCCCCCCTTTGAAAACTGTTTCCATTATACCACTTACCTTGATGACCATTGCGCACCACTCCTTCGATGCCACCTCATTACCCGTTAGCCAATTAAATTCTCTCCCTCCATATTTCCGTTATGATTTTAATTAATTATCCGTTAACCCATGCCATTAACAGAAACTGGAATTTCCCTATTTAAACTTCAAAATCCCTCTGCAAACATCTTTTCTGATTACAGGTTATTATACTTCATTTTTTGTAGGTTGTCTATGATCCATAAGCGCTACAATTGCATGAGCAATGCCTAATCTCATCATTCTCCATTTCTTTTCCCGCTCTTGCTCACAAAACCTTCTTTTTTCCCTCTTTTCTACTGTTAGTCATAGCCATTATGCCTCTCAAGGATTAAGATCATGAGGAAAACATTAATAATTTGATTTTCTCTCTTATAGACCTTCATCTCATCCCTATGGCTGACAAAGGTTATCGAATCTACGAAACACACTATGATATCTACATTCTTGAAATGTATTGTTGGCTAGAAGATAAATGGATTGAGAAATCCAATGAAATCCATCTCTGGGAGTATAATCTTCCCCATTTTAACTTTCCTCCTACCCACAGTGCTCCTGATTTCATAAGTAAATTTCATGCCTCCTACTTGCCCAGCCAGAGAGCCATAGTCAATTATAATGGCCAAGTTATGTTTACCATAACCCCTCAGGCCATTGAAAAGATGATTGTAGCTCCCACTGTCGATAATGGTGCCCCATTCTGTCATGAAGCTCTGCTTGAAATATATTAGAGATTAGATCTTGCTAAGAGAACCCAAACCTTAGAACTTTTTCTAGCACAAGATGTTGCATTTCCTAAAATAAATCCTCCTTATCCTTCATCCTCATTCCCTGAAATAACCAAGAAAATAACCATTGTCTTATCATACTTGCTTGGATAGTCTCTGACCAATATATAGATGAGGCTATTATAGGATTTCTTTCCATCTTTTCCAATGATGTCAAGCCTTCCATAGTGTTCAATTTCGGCCATTTCCTTGTAGTGTCCATTCATCAACAATTTCTTGATTTCAAGAGAGAAGATGTATTTAAATATACCTCTATTCTAGTTTATATGTTCATATACTTTCAAGGAGACAATATGAAATTGTCTTTGCAAAAATTAAATGATAAAGGATATCAACAGTCAGTAATTTTCTAGACCAACTTGGTCATGAAAGAGAAAAATGAATTCACCTACAGACAGTTCATTGAAATGTTTGTCTACCCAGCTATCAGTCTTCTAAACATCAGAGAAGAACCAAGAATCAGTGAAGAAATTCAGAATATTTTGTAGCTGACAGAACACGTTTAGATAGGAGACCCAGCACCTGTATGAAAACTACACTAAAATAAGAGTTTTTGGATTTCAACTACAACCATACAAGTTGCAAAAATTCCTCCCAATGAGGATTTTTGCTTTGGATTCCATGAGGCAGATGATCAACATGGATCAGGTACATTTTATGGCTACTAAGAAGAAGACTCGGCTCAAGCTAAAAGCTCATATTGGCCCATTCATATGTAATAGCAGAAAAGAAACAGCAAAGGCAGATCAACTATTAAATAAAATACAATTTGATTTAATCTTTACCTGGTCATATGACCCATTAGGCATTGTTTATAAATTAATGGTAGAAACCAAATCTACTCCTTACTTTCATACACCAAAACTAGAAATAGAGTAGTATAAAACAAGCTAGAGTAGACAGAGAACACATTGCATGAAGCAGAAGAGTAACCAGTTTCATCTTCAACAATGCAGACTCCAAGAAATCATGAAAAGACAGCTAAAATAAATAGAGAAGAAGTGTCTCCTTCAGAGACAAACATCTTTAGAGAAGGATTCAAAATTATGTATAGAAATAAAGCTAAACTTAGTTCCAGACTAAGGATGAGCAAGGATTCAGAGCAGAAGACCCCTGTCAACACAAATGAGCCTCTTATATCCTCATTAATAGGAGAGTAGCCCACATAGTCCCCTACTACTTCCATGACTACTTCAGATCAACAACAGATCATGCAAACAAGTACTTCAACTTCAAGCGATCCAGAAAAGAGCACCATGGACATCTTCAAGGAAATCAAACTAAAAAATGAAGCCTTGAATAAATTCTTATAACCAATTCTGGAAAAAAACTTTAGGTGCCTAAAGTAGGCTATTGTCAGCCTTTCATGTAGAGAAAGGAAGAATTCTAATGCCATTTGTTCAAGCACAAGTTCCTCAGCCTAAAGGAGAAGTAGACTACAAAAAGACATCTCTTGAGTTTAATGTCAGTGACATACATCCCATTGATCAAATGGATATGCATAAAAAAATTGGAGAGATGATATTTTCAACTGTAACTAACACTACCATGTCTCTATCTAAAATGCAGGTTACACTAGAAAATGTCAAATCACAACTCAACATCGAGAAAGTCTCAGCTTTTTCCAAGGAAACCAAGATTAAAACCTTGGAAGATTTGGTAATCAAGCTGGGTTATGACCCTACAAATGTCAATGTTGCAGTGGATTTAATCAAGAAAAAGAATGCAGACCTTGCAACATTGAGGAAGCAGTTGAAATTACTAGCAATAGAAGATCCTTTAGCAAAGGAAATTGAAGAAACAGAAACAAAAAAGGAAGATATGATGAAACTCATTCTTGAACAGAGTACACAGCTGAAACAAATGGAAAAATGGATTAAGGAAAGCAAGAAACCAGTCAAGAAAGCTTCTCCTTTAGAAGCACTTCTAATGACAGCTATTCCCACTGCTATAGCTGCTACTACCAGTAAAGGAGATTTTGCAGATCATTTAGCCTCCACACTTCAAAACATGAATTTGCAAACTGAAGAAATAAAGAAGCTATAGGACAAAGTGAAACTTCTTGAAGATCAGGAGAAGAATTCTGATACTGATCATGCATCATATCTTCAGAGAGCTCAAAACCAAGTTGAAATATGGAAAAATTCAGCCATCAAAGCTTCCATTGGATACACTTTGGGTAATTTCAAAAAAATCATTTGGATTAACAAGAGGTTAATGAAATCTGGCCATCTATCAAGATCATATTCGAGCAGAAAGAGTTAGTAGAAAAGGAAAATCCGGTAATTTATGATGTAAACACTCAATTGGGAGAAATTCCCAATATAGCTAGTAGCATCATAAATTTTCTAAACTCTAAGGATAGCCAAGAATTGGATGAGCTAGGGGTAGATTAAAGGACTGAAAATATCCTTAAAGTAAAGAAAGATCTGATTAAAAATAACTTGGTAGTACAGTTAACAGAAAAAATTTCATACTCTGGATATGACAATCAATAGGTTTCTTACAAGGATGGATGCATTAATTATAAAAGGTCTCCCATCACTGTTTGTTATAAATGAAAAATTAATGCCCAGGGAGTATTATATGAAGAAGCTCAAAGAAATAGCAAGGTCTGCATCTATGTCTTCTATTCAAGGTTCTATGAAAGGTAAATCATTTTACAAAGCAGTTGAAAACATCAGTTTTGTTCACCATGAAATAAAACACATTTTCATTGTAAAACCAACTTTTACAAAGTACATTGAGGTAGATGAAGTCTACCACAAGGTTGTTAAAGCTTCAATTCTAGATGAAGAATGATGGGACAAGCTCTACAAATACTAGTAGTAAAGAACAAGTCATCATGCCAGCACAACATTCAGTTTCTCCAGCATAGCAATCAATTTTGACAGCGCAATACTAAAAAGGTGGTGACTCAGCAACAACTTTCCAGCAGAACAGGGCCAAAAACGCAAATCCTCTTCTTTTAGATCATTTTTCTTTCCTTTCTGTTCATTTTTAGAAAATGTAGTTTGCCTTGTTAGTCAGGAATTGATTATTATATTTTACATTTTGTATAAATACTTCTTTCATTGAAGTATTCGAGGTTGCACCCTTAGATGAGTGAGTTTTTGTAAACACAAATTGTACAAGTCTTTTTTATCATCCATAATAAAAGAAAGATTATGAACTTATCTCATACAACTCTATCTTCTCTGTGAGTTTTTCTAGTTTTCAGTCACTTTGTTTCTTCATACATTTAATTATTATCAAGATAACTAGGTGATATTGACTATGTTTCAACAACCTTATAATTCCTACTAAAGTTATTACTATTATAAAGAATGATTTACTTGACAATTTGTTAATGTAAATCCCTTTTATTTATAAATTATCAGTATCTTGGTAATGTTAGATATATTTTGTTGAATTTTTAGACATTGTTTAAACGTTTTCCATCCTATGGTTTATTGAATAATTTAATTTGAATATTTAATAATCATATTTTCTTATATAAGTCCACTTAATCGAATTATAAAATTTTAATCATTGTGTGAGATGAACAAGCAACCCTTACTTATAATTAATAATATCATCCATCAGGTTTTAAATACATAATTGTTTGCTAAAATTTATCTTATACAATGGTCCTCCAAAAATCACAAAATAAAAACAAATCATTATATATGCTTTGGCATGATTATTGACCACAATCATCTCAAAGGACAACATACTCCTACAACATATGAGACTACAAGATCCATCATCCACCAAAAAAAAAAAATTCAATTGTGATCCATAAAAAAAGGAGTATAAGAATCTAAAGAAGATATTTAGAGTGCTAAGGAGGATTTATGTCGATGGAATAGATCTGACCCCTCTACTGAGTTGTTTATCTTCTATACGCCTTGATCATGTCCAACACCCACTTTAGATAGTGTGTTTGATTCAACATTTCGCTCCCTGTGTATGTGAGAACAAGTGACAATATCAAATGAAGTTTTTAACTGAACAATTTCTTCATGTATAGGAAATATAGTTAGGTTGTAACATCTATGGATAACATTGAACCAATTGACAACATTGAGGGAGTCTCTAAAGATTTGTGGGGATTTTCTTCCCAATTCCAATTTCCATCACATCAAAATATTTAGGTTGAGAAGTTCAACGTAATTATTTTCCCCTCTTCCTAGGTGGATCTTTGACATCAAAATGTGCTCACTATCTAGGAATAAGACTATACCACCTCCACAAATCCCTTCATCGTTTCAAGCCCCATAAAAAAAACCCATGGAATCAGTTATTTAATTTATTCTACTTCTATTCTACGAACTATTGGTATGGGGATTTTTGGGGGAATCATGGAGAATATGGCAACGATTGTGGAAGCTATATGAGAGGTTGTTGAATATTTATCTCTAAAAATCATCTGATTTTCGGCAAGCCAAATTTCCCAACAGAGAAGGGAAGATATATTTCCAAACATCTTGTTTAGCGTAGCATCCCACCATTGTTTCCATGCTTCCTCAAGATATTTTCCATCTCAGGCTGAGTTGACTCCTAGTATCTCATCAAATCTATCTAAAGTGCTCAGAGTAAAGGTGCATTTGAGAAAAAGGTGTTTCATTGATTCTTCCTCGTTTCTTCACAATGTACACAAACCTAGTCCCTCGTTGCCTCTTCGTTGTAAATTGTTCCATGTAATTACTTTATTCCAAAGAAAACACCAATAAAAGAGCTTTTATTTGATGGGAAAATTTTATTTCCATATGAATTTCCACCACCATACCTTATTATTTTGGTGTTGTCTATGGAATTGACACATATACCCATATTTAGGGGCATAGGAACCTAAAGGTGAATAGATACACTTTATCTCATCAGATCTCCCTCTGATTATTATATGTAATCTATTTATCTCATTTACATACTCATAACACAAAAGTGCATGCTCCTCATTCAACTATAATTGATCCTCCCTTAGCCACCCTTGGACCTAGCGGGTAGTTCTTCGTTCGTTCATTGCCTGACTACGAAAATTAATTCCTTGGTTGTTTAGGATTTTCACCATTTCAAGTGGTAACTTTCATTTATTAGAGTGTTGTGAAACCAGCTCCAAAAATAGAATAAAAGAGATATCAATGCCTTATAAATAAGCCACTTTGAGGGGGAAACCTCCAATACATTACATGAATGAACAACTCTTGGATGATACAAATTACAAAACCTCGTCTCTATATATAGGAATCCATGGGGCCATAATGTAATCCTATCCGACCTAACAATAATAATGTAAGGGCACAATAATAACAATATGGGGGTTATTGGGCTACAACAATAAAAATAAGGGGGGATATACTAACATAATAAGAGACTACACTAGTAATATAGGGACCTAGCATGCCCCTTTCCTTCAAACAAGTGTTGTCCTCAACGCTTGATTATTTCTTGATGCTTCTGTATAAAATTCTCATCCTCCCATGTGGAGTCTTCTATAGGAAATTTCTTCCACTTATTGAGATACTCTGAAATTGATCGTACTTGTTGATTTCTTGTTTATGTGACTGCTTTAGAACTTCTTTCGATGTGATGTTGATCTTCCTGTTGTTTCATTTGATTTTGCACCAAATTTAGGTTATCCTTTGAGAGTTGGAGAACTTGTTGTTGATGCTCGATGTGATCTTCCATTAATTTATCATCCATATTAGATTTTATTTTATCCTTAAAAACATCCAACTTAGCCTCCATTTCTGCTTTTAAACCATTTATGTCATCTTCGGTTGCTCTTCATAAGATCGAAACTTGTTGCACTTGGTACAGTAATTTTGATATCTCATACTGCAATTCTTCCTCTTCAGGCGTCACAGCTTTCTGAGGGCTTAATGGTATGGAATTATTTTTAGGTATCATTTTAGAACCCAACACTGATATCTATGCTTCAATATGCCCTTGGAATCACTTCAAAATGATTTTTCACACAAGACTTATGCAATTCGAAAAAACAAATACACACCTTTTTCTTGATTTAGAGGAGCTCGATATTAAAGCTGAACTTTTTCTGTGATTTAGGATCTGTAATATCTAAAATTTCTCTCTAAGGTATCCCTCTGAAACCTCTTTCGAATGCCACAAGTCTTACCTGATTTGGATTCTTCAAGGAAACTTTATGTCCAATCTCCCACAATGACCTAATTATGGACTAGTTCAGTAGAGTGAACTTGTACGACTTGCCACGTGTCACATTTTCCTCCTTTGTCTCTAAAATTGATAGACAAAACACTACAGTCCGTTTACTTGCAGCCAATTTTCACATAATTTCAATCTGATGCTAAGAGAGAGAGTTATGAAGGTTTTCCCATGATCATCTCTTTGAGATGAAATTCGGGAGCCTAAAAATGCTCTAACTTCCACAGAAAATATCTCCGAAAATATTGTGAACCGAGTTCTGAAATTTTGCGACATTATTCCTCAAGATTTCGGCTTCATTCTCTCAAAATTTTAGCTTCTGGACCTTCATAGAACACACGTTATAGAGAAACTTCTGTGATGACATTTTTAGGTTAAATTCAGGAGCATGCAAAATGCCCTAACTTCCACAAATCATATCTCCAAAAATGTTGTAAACCAAGCTCTAAAATTTTACGATGATGTTTCTCAAGATTTTAGATTTGCACTCTAAAAATTTCATCTTTGGAAACTTCGTAGAAAAAAATTTATATCGAAAATACCATGATGACCTATTTGGAGCAGTGAAACCCTATAATCCAAAGCTCTTATACCAAATGTTGTGAAACCAGCTCCAAAAATAGAAGAAAAGAAATATCAATGCCTTAGAAATAAGCCAATTCGAGGGGGAAAATTCCAATACATTACATAAATTAGCAATTCTTGGATGATACATGTTATTGCCTAAATCCACCTCAGGCTGAAAGAAGGTAGAGTTTAGGGTAACATCAAACCACGCTCAGTCTAGTAGCTAGCCCTACCAGAACAGGAGAGGGCTCTCTCCGGGTCAATCTCAGCAAAAATAATCAATAGGGCTTGAGATGACTTTAAATAAAGGCTAATTTTAGGCTAGGTATATAAGTAAAGGAGTTTGAGTTTGAGTTTTGGGGTTTTGTTGGAATCAAGGGGAAAGACAGTTTTGGGTCCGGGGATAAGACCTAGTTTTTGCAGAGTTCTGATTGGGGCAAGGAAGGCAATTGTTTTGATGCTTTAGATTGAATGAATGGATGGTTCAGACCGGTGAGGAGCTGAAGAGGGAAAGAGGATTTCAAGAATCCTCTTCAAACAGATGAAAACATGGAAAATTAAACAAAACTGAAGGCAGAGCAAAGCAATCTAATGAATTCCACCTTTATAACTTGTTTGTTCAATTTAAGAAGAAGGGAGAAGGGAAATGATACACATAAACATCAGTGAACTTAAAATTACATAGAGAAAAACACCATCAAAACATAGAGCCACATGGATCCCAAAGAGTGTTGAAACCCTGGTCTATTCCTTTGCCAAAAGTGCAGAGATGAAATGTACAATGAAGTGCCAAGAAATCCCAAGTGTCCAACCCTGAAAATGATTGAAAAAATACATGATATAGACAAGCCTAACTCACTCCCATGCCTCTAGGGGTTGAGCTCACCATTTTAGGAGCTGTTTCAACAATATCTAAACTAAGAACTGGAAAATAGGCAATGAAACAACTTGCCTCTATATGATAGGAAACTGATTCATTCACTTACAATTCACTTTTTGGTGAATGAATCCACTAAGATGAGTAAAAATATGCCAAAATTACATCATGGTGATGAAATTACATCAAGGTACATCAAGAGTTACATGAAAAAGTCAAATTAGCCAAAACTAGGCGAAATTCTGAGTTGCTGAGTGAAAAATAGGCCAAATTTCTCTATGCGTCGTGCCTGATATCTCTATGCGTAGCACAAGTTTGGGTCTAAGTTTGAAGGCCTTCTCGAAGTCCAAATTGAGTTTAGGATAGCTCTTTGGAAAGCCCTACCTATCTACTTTCCAATCCAAGTGGAATTTCTAGATTTGGTTGCCATTTTCCCCTCCAAAAATAAAATATCCCAACACTGCTTCCTGTGTGTGCAAAAAGTGGTAGAAAGGCCCTTTTTAGGGTGTTTTTGACCCTTTAGGCAACCTATAACTTGATGAAATCCTTAGGTAATCCATAGGCATGCATAAATTTTGATGAAAATTGATCCTCCCTTAGCCACCCTTGGACCTAGCGGGTAGTTCTTCGTTCATTCATCGCCTGACTACGAAAATTAATTCCTTGGTTGTTTAGGATTTTCACCATTTCAAGTGGTAACTTTCATTTATTAGAGTGTTGTGAAACCAGCTCCAAAAATAGAATAAAAGAGATATCAACGCCTTATAAATAAGC
This sequence comes from Pinus albicaulis, assembly GCA_034641835.2. Classification (NCBI taxonomy): domain Eukaryota; kingdom Viridiplantae; phylum Streptophyta; class Pinopsida; order Pinales; family Pinaceae; genus Pinus; species Pinus albicaulis. The sequence continues at coordinate 943,226,579 of CM076577.1, forward strand.
CACTTCGAGGGGGAAACCTCCAATACATTACATGAATGAACAACTCTTGGATGATACAAATTACAAAACCTCGTCTCTATATATAGGAATCCATGGGGCCACAATGTAATCCTATCCGACCTAACAATAATAATGTAAGGGCACAATAATAACAATATGGGGGTTATTGGGCTACAACAATAAAAATAAGGGGGGATATACTAACATAATAAGAGACTACACTAGTAATATAGGGACCTAGCATGCCCCTTGCCTTCAAACAAGTGTTGTCCTCAACGCTTGATTATTTCTTGATGCTTCTGTATAAAATTCTCATCCTCCCATGTGGAGTCTTCTATAGGAAATTTCTTCCACTTATTGAGATACTCTGAAATTGATCGTACTTGTTGATTTCTTGTTTATGTGACTGCTTTAGAACTTCTTTCGATGTGATGTTGATCTTCCTGTTGTTTCATTTGATTTTGCACCAAAGTTAGGTTATCCTTTGAGAGTTGGAGAACTTGTTGTTGATGCTCGATGTGATCTTCCATTAATTTACCATCCATATTAGATTTTATTTTATCCTTAAAACCATCCAACTTAGCCTCCATTTCTGCTTTTAAACCATCTATGTCATCTTCGGTTGCTCTTCGTAAGATCGAAACTTGTTGCACTTGGTACAGTAATTTTGATATCTCATACTGCAATTCTTCCTCTTCAGGCGTCACAGCTTTCTGAGGGCTTAATGGTATGGAATTATTTTTAGGTATCATTTTAGAACCCAACACTGATATCTATGCTTCAATATGCCCTTGGAATCACTTCAAAATGATTTTTCACACAAGACTTATGCAATTCGAAAAAACAAATACACACCTTTTTTTTTATTTAGAGGAGCTCGATATTAAAGCTGAACTATTTTGGTGATTTAGGATCTGTAATATCTAAAATTTCTCTCTAAGGTAGCCCTCTGAAACCTCTTTCAAATGCCACAAGTCTTACCTGATTTGGATTCTTCAAGGAAACTTTATTTCCAATCTCCCACAATGACCTAATTATGGACTAGTTCAGTAGAGTGAACTTGTACGACTTGCCACGTGTCACATTTTCCTCCTTTGTCTCTAAAATTGATAGACAAAACACTACAGTCCGTTTACTTGCGGCCAATTTTCACATAATTTCAATCTGATGCTAAGAGAGAGAGTTATGAAGGTTTTCCCATGATCATCTCTTTGAGATGAAATTCGGGAGCCTAAAAATGCTCTAACTTCCACAGACAATATCTCCGAAAATATTGTGAACCGAGTTCTGAAATTTTGCGACATTATTCCTCAATATTTCGGCTTCATTCTCTCAAAATTTTAGCTTCTGGACCTTCATAGAACACACGTTATAGCGAAACTTCTGTGATGACATTTTTAGGTTAAATTCAGGAGCATGCAAAATGCCCTAACTTCCACAAATCATATCTCCAAAAATGTTGTAAACAAAGCTCTAAAATTTTACGATGATGTTTCTCAAGATTTTAGATTTTCACTCTAAAAATTTCATCTTTGGAAACTTCGTAGAAAAAAATTTATATCGAAAATACCATGATGACCTGTTTGGAGCAGTGAAACCCTATAATCCAAAGCTCTTATACCAAATGTTGTGAAACCAGCTCCAAAAATAGAAGAAAAGAAATATAAATGCCTTAGAAATAAGCCAATTCGAGGGGGAAAATTTCAATACATTACATAAATTAGCAATTCTTGGATGATACATGTTATTGCCTAAATCCACCTCAGGCTGAAAGAAGGTAGAGTTTAGGGTAACATCAAACCATGCTCAGTCTAGTAGCTAGCCCTACCAGAACAGGAGAGGGCTCTCTCCGGGTCAATCTCAGCAAAAATAATCAATAGGGCTTGAGATGACTTTAAATAAAGGCTAATTTTAGGCTAGGTATATAAGTAAAGGAGTTTGAGTTTGAGTTTTGGGGTTTTGTTGGAATCAAGGGGAAAGACAGTTTTGGGTCCGGGGATAAGACCTAGTTTTTGCAGAGTTCTGATTGGGGCAAGGAAGGCAATTGTTTTGATGCTTTAGATTGAATGAATGGATGGTTCGCACCGGGAGGAGTCGAAGAGGGAAAAAAGAGGATTTCTCAAGAATCCCTCAAATGACAGAAAACATAAAATTAAACAAAACTCGAACAGAGCAAAAGCAATCTAATGAATTCCACCTTATAACTTGTTTGTCTAATTTAAGAAGAAGGGAGAAGGGAAATGATACACATAAATATCAGTGAACTTAAAATTACATAGAGAAAACACCATCAAAACATAGAGCCACATGGATCCCAAAAGAGTGTTGAAACACCCGGGTCTATTCCTTGCCAAAATTGCGCAGATGAAATGTACAATGAAGTGCCAAGAAATCCCAAGTGTCCAACCCCGAAAATGATTGAAGAAAAAAAATACATGATATAGACAAGCCGAACTCACTCCATGCCTAGGGGTTGGAGCTCACCATTTTAGGAGTCACAGCCAACAATATTCAAACTAAGAATCGAAAATAGGCAATGAAACAACTTGCCTCTATATGACAGGAAATCGATTCATTCACTTACAATTCACTTTTTGGTGAATGAATCCACTAAGATGAGTAAAAATATGCCAAAATTACATCATGGTGATGAAATTACATCAAGGTACATCAAGAGTTACATGAAAAAGTCAAATTAGCCAAAACTAGGCGAAATTCTGAGTTGCTGAGTGAAAAATAGGCCAAATTTCTCTATGTGTCGTGCCTGATATCTCTATGCATAGCACAAGTTTGGGTCTAAGTTTGAAGGCCTTCCCGAAGTCCAAATTTATTTTAGGATAGCTCTTTGGAAAGCCCTACCTGTCTACTTTCCAATCCAAGTGGAATTTCTAGATTTGGTTGCCATTTTCCCCTCCAAAAATAAAATATCCCAACACTGCTTCCTGTGTGTGCAAAAAGTGGCAGAAAGGCCCTTTTTAGGGTGTTTTTGACCCTTTAGGCAACCTATAACTTGATGAAATCCTTAGGTAATCCATAGGCATGCATAAATTTTGATGAAAAATCCAAAAATGAAAATTTTTCCTCTATAAGAGCTGCCACTTATAAGCATGCGCCAAGTGGCGCTACATGTTGGGTGGAAAAATCTGTGTTTAGGCCAAAAAATTCAAAATTGACAAAAATTTTCCCAAATTTCTTGAAATTTGGGTTGAATGTCCACCATCAAGCACTATTATGGGCCAAAGAAGCTTCAGCCAAAATTTGGAGTCTACCATGCCTTTTGCGACGCTTTAGTGCCCTCCTTAGCCTTGCCTTCGGGATCTTGATCCTCACTTTGCAAACATGATGTCGCACCCAATAATGGTTCTTCATGTGTCTGAGTATGTTCTTTTCCTTGTTTGCCTTCGCCAACAACTTCTCAAGATGAATGTTGATCCTCTCAAGCCAAGTCTCTCTATCAGCCTCAATCTCCCGCTCAATGGGTGTCATCTCTGTTGGGCTTCTTCAGGCGGCTTGCCGGTTCTCATGGATGTTTTGCAACTCCATGATCGTCTGTTGATCCTCCAGCTATTTGTTCCACTGCTCTAGATATTTTATGATCCATTGAGCTCTTTGAAATTTTTCGGTCAAGGTGTCAATTTCCACCTTCTGTTCTTCAATGATTTCTCTCAACTTTGAGCTTGGAGAGCTCAAATCCTCATCAATCAATATGAAATCAGTATCCTGGCCTCCTGAAGGGCCCTCATCCTGCATAGGCCTCTTACCTCTATCTTGTACCTGTACCTGTGCTGTTGATGACGGCAACGAGACCCCTTCCACCCTCGTTGGAGATAGTACTCATTGGGCTGCTGCAAACAATACTCTGGTGCCTCTCTGATAAGTAACAAACACTGGCACACCGATAGGCTTTGTCTCGTGACCTTCAGGCTGATGTGAAGGTTCACTTGCATCATGGACAACCTCCGGAGGAATCTGAGGAGCTGTGAAAAAGTCATGGTAAATGAAATCCTCCCACGCAATACCCTGCAATCCAAGCTGATGTACAACAACAATCTTGATGAGTGCATAGTGATAAATACTGTTGTACTGCTGCTCGAGAGTCTTCTTCTGCACAAGAGTGGTCATTCGCTCGATTTTGCGGCACATGAAATAAGGTATGTTCATCATCCTCACTCTAGTGAAATTCATTAATAACCTGATGTGGTAGGCATAGAGGCGTGAGAACCGCCCCTCACAACTGAAGTATCTGATAATGAGTTTCATCAAAGGCACATAGGATTCTTTTAGGAACTGGAATGGAAACACCCTGCTGAGCTGTCTCACATATCTAGGCTTGATGTATGGTTCATAATGCACTCTGTCCACCTGTTGTCTCTTTTTCCACTGTTCACCCACATTCGGTATTCCAGTTGCTTGAGATATGGTTTCTGGTGTCAAAGTGAAATTTACAGCATCAAGAGTTACCTGACCATCATGAAAATGTAACACAAACAACTGAGCTAACTCCTGATGATGCTGAATCCTAGCAATCTTATCACAATACTGATAACATGATTGCTCTCGAAAACATGCTATTGCAAGTGGGCAGGCCTACAATTGAGTCAATGAAGTGGGCTCTTCTCTCACATGTTTTCCACCTTTACGAGGCCTTCTCAGTGCATGTAGCTTAGTGGTAGAACCACTATCTCTATCATATGATGTATCAATGTCTGTCTCCATGGTATTTCAAGGTCTATGTTTGGCTTGAATGTAATGAAGAATGAGAATTTGTTTTTTTTGTCTTAGTTGCCAAATATGTGCCAAAGGGAAGGGACTATGGAGAAAAATAGGACAGTGGGGACAATGTGGTTCAATCAAGTGAAATTTGAAGTGTAAGGACAGTCACTTGACTGTTTGGGAATTCTTGGGGTTTGGGAAATTTTTACAAATGAAATGGGAAAAGGAGAATGAAAGTGAAATGAAATGACTTGGGATATAAGGGAATAGGGCAGGAGTGTAATGGTAATATCAACAGTGATGATAGGATTACTGTGAGGGAAGGAATGAACAAGGTGGGGGAGATGGCATATTTGGCACCAAAATGACTTTTAAAACACTATTACAAAACCCTAAGGAGCAGTTTTTAACAAAAGGATAAGGTTTATAATTTGACATTCAAAACTCTCATATTTAACCTCAATCAACATCAAATGGCAATCATGAACATACTTGGAACAAGGGAGGCAAAATCGTTTTGAAATTTGAGAGAGATGGCATGAATTTTTATGTTTTAGTCTTGTGTGCCGTGCGCATAACCCAGTGTGCCGCGCCAGTTCAGAATTACATGGTGGTGGGCGGCCCTATGCGCCGTGACCTCCACCCAATGCGCCGCACTTTGCAAATTATACACAGTCCGGCCTCTAAATCACAGTTTCGCCCTCCAACTTATTTCTCCACGATTTTCCTTGGCTCCTTGCTAAGTTTTGGTATACAAATGAATTGTGAAACAACGAAAATATCTTTTATGGCCATAGACTTCGATTTTTTATTTGCAAAAAAAAACCCACTTTCCAATGTTTGAATTTTGACACTTTGCATTTTTTAAAATAAACTCTGTTTTTGTTTGTTTCCCTCTTGATTTTTTATCTGAATGATGAATCTCTTGTCTATTTTTCCAGGGATAGTAGGCATGGGATTTGGAAAAGGTGACCAGGGCTGCGCCTAAAGAACTTCACAACTGAAAAACTTTTGAAAATTACATTACATTTATTACAAAGGATGAATTTGACGATTTTTCTTCAAAATAGAGTTTTGAAGAAGAATCATGATTAAGCATTATGACGATGAAATTTTGCACCGAAAACCTTATTTGAAACTTCCTCACGTTCCTGCTGACATTATTAGACATTTTGAAGACTAAATTTGTGAAACCCTAGATCTAATGAGACCTAAGAACCCTAAAATGACTCTTTGGCGAACAGAAGGCCAAACATGACTGTAAATGACTTTAAAATTGATTTTGATGAACAAACATGGACCAGCAGGTACATGACATGAGGGATATGAGTGAAAATACCCTTCCGTCAGATGATCCATGCTCCTAATGGAATGCAACTGACTAAACTGAATGAGACACCTAAAATAAAATGCAAAAAAGATATTTTGATCTCTGACGAAGGGATGAAGATACCGACTCTAACATTGGCTCCAATGGGGATGGTAGCTCCTTGGAGGTGCCAATAACTATATATCTCTGGGAGAGTAGGCAGTGCCTTCGTCCATTGGGCTATGGAGTCCATAACTTCGGCAAATTAACACAAGACTCTTGACTCATTTATTGACTGAAAATTTGACTCAAACTGACTCAATTTTGAAACTAAATTGACTGAAAAACCTGACTCGAAAAACTCAAACCAAAGCTGAAATCAATCTTCAGAATTATAGCCTTCACTTCGAGCCCCAAACTGAAGAAAATATCACAGCACAAACTTGCAATGAAACTGAAATAAACGGTATATACAGTGACAATGTAAACAGCAGAAAACATCTCAGAAATGATACCACTTCAGCAGCTGACCATTGACCGGCCCTCCTGGACAATCTTCCCCGTTCATCTCTTTCAGAAGAAAAGCATTTTGACCCCGATATGCAGCAATTTTAAAGGGTCCTTTCCAAATATTTTCAAACTTACCGTGCTTACCCTTTTCCTCATTTCTTGCATCCCATTTCAGCACCACTTTTTCCAATTGAAATTTGTCCACCTTTGCTTCTCTTTCATAGATTTTCTTAATTCTCTCCTACAGCTTGAATGTGTTTTGGAAAACTTCTTCCCTCGTCTGCTACAAATGGATCATTTGAATTATTCTTCTTTGCATATGATCATCTTCACTGCTAGCTTCCTGTAGAAGTTTGACCACTAGAACTGCGAGAGAGGTAGGAAACACTGTATCAACTCCATAAACTAACTCAAAAGGGGACATACCAATGGATTTCTTCTGACTCACTCGATCTGCCCAAAGTGCATTGACCAACTTCTTATGCCAACTTTTCTTGTTTATTTCCAGCAAATTTTTAATGATGTTGGCCAAAGATTTGTTGGAAGACTCCGCCAATCCATTTCCTTTTGGATGATAGGCGGTTGAGTGTCCCAAAATGATATGATACTTGTCACAAAACTCAATCATCCTTTTTTATTTGAAATCTACTGCATTATCAGTGATTAAATTATTTGGGCAACCAAAACGAGACAAAATGTTATTCTCAAGGAATGAAATTATTACCGAACCCATAGCTTGCCTGGTGGGAATTGCTTCAATCCATTTCATGAAATAATCTATCACTGTGATGATCCACTTGTGCTGAGCTGATGAAGTGGGATGGATTTCACCAATGAAATCCAAATCCCATTGCTGAAAAGGAGCACTTACCTCAATGGGCTTAAGCGGCAAAGGCTGCAATTTCTACCTTCCTTCAAAAATTTGACATTCATGACAGCTTTTGACAATCTTATACACATCAGCAAAAAGTGTCAGCCAATAATATCCCGCTCTCAAAATCTTGTTGGCCGTTGTTTTCCAAAAAAGGTGACCTCCGCAATCTCCCTTATGAAAATCCTCCATAACCTGCCTTACTTCTTCTTCCACCAAACAGTTTAACAAAACACCACCGGGATCTTTCCAATAGAGTGAATCATTCAAAATACAAAACTTAGCAGCTTTCAATTTCAGCGTTCTACTTTTGTTTCTAGCCATGCCGGGCAGTGGTGACAAATTTTGAAGCACATATACAATATCTGAATACCAAGGAGAAAGAAAAAATATTTCTGATACCTGAAATAATGAATTTTCCTCATTCTCCTCGGACATAGCAGCAATGAGATTGATGTCCAAGGCATGCAAATTTGACTCAGCCATTAGCTTAGCCATCCCTTGTCCTTTGATAAGCTTTGTAGGCTTTATCTCCACATCATACTCCAACAAGACAGCAATCCATTTTCCCCGTCTCCCTTCTGGATCTGTTTGCACTAAAACATCCTTAACAGCAGTGTTAGGAACATAAGCAAGAATATGAGAATGCAGAACATATACGCGAAAATATTTCAACGCTTTCACATTGGTTTTTTATGCCCATCTTTTTTCTGCATTAATACTGCTGCCATAGTATTCTCCAAAGCAAATGAAAAAAATAAAATCCTAAGTATAATCTGGGCTAATCAAAACAGGAGTTGAAGAAAGAACCAACTTCACTAGATTGAAAGACTTTACCACCTCCTTGGTCCACTTCACTATGTTGTCTTTCTTAAGCATGTTTGTAATCTCTCTTAGATGTTCAGCAAGGTTAGGCACAAAGCGGCATAAAAAAATCATCTTACCATTAAAATATTGGATCTCCTTCTTATTCTGGGGAAGATCAATTTGCTGAATAGCTTCAACTCGAGCTGGGGCAATACGGATGCCATCTTTTGAGATAATATGACCAAGAATTTTGCCCTCATCCATAGAAAACAAACTCTTCTTCGGATTGAGTGACACACCATACTTTCTACATCATTGAAAAACAATCTTCAAATGGTAAAGGTGCTCTTCATCAGAATTGGAAAAGACTATCAAATCATCAAGATACACAACTAGGAAAACATCTTTCTCATTTGCAAATGCCATATCCATTGTGCGCTGAAATGTTGCACTAGCATTCTTCAAACCGAAAGGCATTTTAGCATAATGGAAGGTTGCCCGTGGAGTGGTGAACGCGGTTTTGTCTCTATCATCCTCATGGACCAGAATTTGGTTATACCTTGAATAACCATCGAGTAGCGACATACGAGATGCTCCAACTACTCGCTAAAGTATGTGATCCATTTTGGGCAATGGATAATTGTATTTCAAAGAAACCTTATTCAGATTCCTAAAATCAATGCACAAACGAATCTCACCTATCTTCTTGCGTACAGGAACCAAATTGGAAATCCAATCTGAAAATATTATAGGAACAATGATACCATCCTTGTACAATCTATTCACTTCCTTTTCAATTGAAGGTAGCAACTTCGGATTTATCCTTCTCAACTTCTGCCTGAAGGGCTTTTGATTTGGCTTAATTGGAATGGTGTGTTGAATTATGTTTGTATCATGCGTCTTCAAATCTGAATAGTCCCAAGCACATACATCAGCAAAATAAGACAATAAACTAACATATTTTGCTTTTACCTCCGGTGGCAATGCTTTGGAAAATTTCACCATCTTTGGATTTTTAGCTGATCCAATGTTCACGTCTTCAACTCCATTTTCAGTTGGCCGCAAGGTTGGTTTTCTAGATACGTCATCCTGATCAAAAAGCTCTTCTAAAGGTATCAAACCTTTAGGAATGACATTATATTTCAGCTATAATACTTCCATCTGATTGATTTGCACATCAGCCTCACCATCATCGTGCTCCATGTCAATTGAAGTCTCTTTGAATTTGCCTTCATTTTGCAGAAATTCATCAATATCATCATCATCTTGGAACACTTGTTGGCAATATGATGCAGAGTGTTGTCCTTGATGGCAACTCACTTAATGAAGATGAAGACATGAGATTGTTGGCATGTGTTGTCCTTGATGGCAATCCACCTGATGAAGTTATTCTTGACCTGATGGACTTGGTAAATGATGTAAATCTGATATGAAATGATGTTTGTTAGCAATATGATGCTAAGTGTTGTCCTTGAATGGAAACCCACTTGATGAAGCTGATGACAACTTACTTGATGAAGTTGTGCTTGATAGAATATGTCTTGATGAACTAAATCTGATGTATCTACAGTGAGTACAGAAGGCAATGAAGAAAGGAATTCAGCATGTGCTAAATCTATGATGAAAAGAGTATGTCTCAAGGAATACGCGGATTTGTCTAGGAGAAGTCACGTATGCACGCGGAAAATAACGTGCCAAGTCGCGTATGGGCAAAAGCGCTCATAAAGTGCAAAACCAGGGGTAACCACCATGGTATTGACCCATTGTATTGGGTAATGATTCGTCTAAATGACCTCGTCCAGGAATACCATCGGAAGTAATGTGGTTTTGGCTCATGGTATTGAAAAAGGGTAAACCTATATAAGGAGAAGAAATTCATTGTGCAAATCATGTGTGTGGGTGCAAGATGTCTGAGCTTGAATGAATACTTCTCTCTGAAGGATATCTGAATGGAAAGGGTTACAGTTGAATGATAGATCTGAATGTATGATGCACCAATAATGAAGAAGGGGATCTAGATCTGAAATGTACTTGTATTTGCTAGATCTGTTTATGGAATGATTAGATCTGAGATGAGGCGAACATCTGTCTGAAGTAAAGGGTAAAAATCTGTGTGATGTATCTGTTCTGAAGAATTGCAATGACCTAAATGTCTGAAGAACCATACGCTTGTTTTCCGCAGAGGAAGCGCGTATATACGCGGCTTCGCTGAAGAGAAAGCGCGTATGCGCAATGAAATTAGATCTGTAATATGTACAGAAGTATACGCTGGTTTATGTGAACGGAAGCGCGTATATACGCGACATCAGTGAAAGGAAAGCGCGTATGCAAACTAGGGTTTGTTGAAGTCTGTGGTAAGAAATGTCTGATCTGTTCTGCTGGTTTACTGATATCTGTCAGTGAGTTATATGTATATGTTTCATGGTTGACTGTGCTTAAAAGTATGGAGTGGGTCCAGTCTGAAAATATGATGAAAAGTGGCCTGTAAGTTGTGTTCTAAAGGAAGCTTTGGATCCAGTGTGAAAATTGATGAAACGTGGTCCATAGAGGTGCTGAGGGTTGTAGCCTTCAGTCAGGGGGTTGTAGCTCCCTTCCAGGTGAGGCTGGTAAACAAGATCAGGGGGTCGTAGCTCCCTTCCAGGAGAGGCTGGTAAACGAGTCGGGGGGTTGGAGCTCCCTTCCAGGAGAGGCTGGTAAACGAGCGCAGGTGGGTGCCTGCGTGCTGGTCAAGTCTGCGCCAGCACATATGTTGTAAGATGTTTTCTCTATAATAAAATATTGAAGGCTGAGCAACTGCAGCGGTGGTTTTCTCCCGACTTGGGTTTCCACCTAAAAATCCTGGTGTTCGTGTGTGATGCTTTGTGTGATGGTTTATTCTGTTCTTACTGCACATGTTTACTGTTTATAGAACATCTAATGAATGAATGATGGAATGATATAAGTGAAGAACTAATGGCATAATTAGATCTCTGTGTATACGCGAGTTTTATGAAGGATATCCGCGTGTATACGCTAGTTGGCTTCAGCAAAGTAGCGTATGGATTTTTAGAGCATGAAAAAGTAAAAAGTTTCAGTTTGCCCTAAATACTGATTCACCCCCCCCTCTCAGTATTTTTTCCAACAATTGGTATCAGAGCAGGTTCTTCTGCAGAAGCTTGATCGCTTAAAGGAGATCCGTCGCAATGGGAAGTCAAGAAGGAGTGATGTCTATAAAGCCACCTCTATTCAATGGAAGCAATCTGATATTCTGGAAGGTATGAACAAAAGCATATCTGCAAAGTCTTGGTGCAGATGTATGGGCAATCGTGGAAGAAGGTTATCAATACCCAGCAAGTATTCCTACTGATGCAGCAGAAAGGAAGAAGTATGAAATCAATGCCAAAGCGGTAAATGTCTTGTTAGGAAGCATGTCTGAATCAGAATTTGCTAAAGTGATGCAGCTACATTCAGCAAAAGAAATATGGGACAAAATCATTCTAAGCTATGAAGGAGACACAAAGGTAAAAAGTGCAAAACTCCAAACTCTTAGAATTGAATATGAAAATTTGAAGATGCATAGTGATGAGAGTATTGCCCATTTCTTCTTACGTCTGGATGATATTGTAAATCGAATGAGAAATTTGGGTGAAACTATAACTGATACTACTCTGGTGGAAAAATTCTTAAGATCCTTGACTTCAAAATTTGACTCTAAAGTTTCAGCTATTGAAGAAAGGCAAGATCTGCAAACTCTTACTATTGTACAATTACATGGTATTCTGACTGCTTTTGAAATGAGACAAGGAGGTCCTTCTCAAATCAGAGAAGCTGCTTTTAAGGTATCTGCAAGAGGAAAAGAAAAGGAAGTTGTCAAAGAATCCAACTATATATCCGATGAAGAAGAAGTGAATTTCGAGAAATTCAACTAAGTAGAAGAAGATCAGAGAATAAAAACTATGGTATTTGGTGTGGAAGAAGATTGATACTATCAGCACTAAAATATCATGAGAAAGAAGTTAGTAAAGAGAAACCACATTTGAAAAAGAAAATTATTATGAATGAAGATGAAATGATGAAAATATATAGTGAAGATGAAAGAAAGTTAAATTGTGATCATTAAAACATTTCATGGAAAAGACTCTAGAAGAAAGGATACTTTTTAGAGCACAATGCTGCGGAGACAATGATTTTCTTGAAGAAAACAATCAACTCAAAGTTAGCCTAGAAGAAAAGAACATAATCATAGAGACTCTTGAAAATCAGCTTGAAGCAAAGGAAAAACGCATTGAGGAATTGGAGTGTGAAGTAGTAAGTCTAAGGAAAGATAATGAGAAAGTGAAGACTCTCAATCTTAGATTTTCTAAAGGTTCAGAAACCTTAGATGAAATTATCAAGATACAACGGTCTCCTCTTATAAAAACAGGTCTTGGATATACTGGGGAATCTTCCCAGACTTCAGCACCAAATTATCTGAAAGCAGCCACAGCTGGTTTACTACATTCAACCACTCAGCAAAGGAACAAAGGATCTTTACAGGTAAAACATGATCATCTCAATTCAAGGAACACTAACAGGGAGATCTTTCAAAAAGGCTACAACCAACAGGTAAATTCAAATAGAAGATTTCATGATCGCAGAAATTTCTACTTCAATGGACAATGTTTCTCATGTCACAATTTTGGTCATAAAGCTGTTCAATGTGTTGCATATAAAACCATCATGACAAGAGAAGCAAGAAAGAAAAATATGAATATTGAACCAAAGAAGAACACCTATAACAAATTTTCTCCTCTTCAAAACGAAGTTGAATGTACTTATTGCAATAACTTTGGTCATGAAGAATCTGAATGCAGGAGCAAGATCCAGCCAAAAGAACATGTTCCCTCAAGCTCTAAAGTGTGGAAAAAGAAATAACCGCCGGTATAAAATTGTGGGATAGCGTTATTTGCAGAAGGTGAAGAAAATCAATGGTACATTGATAGTGGGTGCTCAAGACACATGACAGGTGACAAAAGCAAACTCCTTACATATAAATTTCTAGAAAAGGAAAAGAAAGTAACATTTGGAAATGATTCTCCTGCTGTAATTAAAGGAAAAGGGTCTGTGTTTCTAAAAGAAAAGGTGAAGGCTAATGATGTCATTTATGTGGATGGACTAAGGCATAATCTGTTGAGTGTAAGTCAAATGTGTGATCAAGGAACTGAAGTTGTCTTTAGTTCAAAAGAATGTGTGGTTCGTGATCTTGATACAGGTAAAATTATTATAAAAGGGAAAAGAAATCCAAGCAACCTGTATGTACTGAACGGAAAAGATCAATGTTACTTGAGCAAGTCTTCAGAAAATTGGCTATGGCATAGAAGGCTGGGGCATCTGAGCTTCTCTCAAATCAAAAAAGCAAGCAGACTTCAAGCTGTTCGTGATCTTCCCAATATTAATCTACCAGAAAGTATCATATGCAAATCTTGTCAATTCGGTAAGCAGACCAGAGTACGATTCAATGCCAAAGAAGGATCTTCAAGTAAGCCTCTTGAACTCATTCATACTGACATCTGTGGACCTATGAGGAAGAAGTCACTACGTGGGGAAGAATACTATATCTTATTTATTGATGACTACTCTAGAATGTGTTGGATCGGGTTCATTAAACACAAAGATGAAGCATTTGAAAAGTTTCAGATCTTCAAAGCATTGGTAGAAAATGAATTAGATCTAAAAATCAAGTGTCTTAGATCTGATCGAGGAGGAGAATATACATCAAATGAATTCTTTGAATTTTGTTAACAACATAGCATAAAAAGACAGTTCTCTGTAGCAGGCACTCCACAACAAAATGGCGTAGCAGAAAGAATGAATAGAACAATTCAACAAATGGCTAGAGCTATGCTTGATGATTCTGGAACTCCTGACATGTTCTAGGGTGAAGCAGCACATACTGCAGCCAACATTCTCAACAAGGCTCATGTTCGGGTAAATAGTGACAAAACTCCATATGAACTCTGTTATGGTAATTCTCCCACTGTGAAGCATTTTAGATTTTTTGGAAGTAAATGATTTATCAAAAATAATGATGAAAAGCTTGGCAAGTTTGAACCTAGATCAGATGAAGGGATATTTCTTGGTTACTCATCTTCAAGCAAAGCATACACATGTTACAATAAAAGGCTTCGAAAGATTGTTGAATGTATTGATGTTGTTATTGATGAGTCTCCTGCAGCTCCTAACGAAGAAAAATAAACAACAAAAGAAGATGATGGTGACTTATGGCCTTCTACATCAAATAGAAATGATATAAACAGTGGATCCAATGAAGAACCTGAAAATGATCTATCTGAAAAAGCTCCATCCAGATATGTTCAAAAGAATCATCCTGAATCTCAAATTTTGGGAGACAAGGAATCGGGTGTACGAACGAGGAGAACTCTGGTGGAATCTTCTAGTCATCTGGCACTTCTATCCACAATTGAACCACACAATGTCAATCAAGCTAGCAAAGATTAATTTTGGAAGCAAGCCATGGATGAAGAGCTCGATCAAATTGAAAAGAATGACACTTGGGAATTGGTACCAAGACCTCATGATAAAAATGTCATTGGAACTAAATGGATTTTCAAGAACAAGTTAAATGAGAATGGGGATGTTGTAAGAAACAAAGCTATACTGGTTTGCAAAGGGTATACTCAACAAGAAGGTATAGACTTTGAAGAAACTTTTGCTCCTGTAGCTAGACTTGAAGCCATAAGAATGTTTCTTGCTTTTTCAAGTTATCAACAAATCAAAGTTTATCAGATGGATGTTAAATCTGCGTTTCTTAATGGTGATCTAGAAGAAGAAGTATATATAGAACAACCGGAAGGATTCATTTTGGGAAATGATGAAAATCTTGTTTGTAGACTTAAAAAGGCTCTATATGGTCTCAAACAAGCTCCAAGGGCATGGTATTATCGTCTTGGCAAATATCTTCATCAACAAGGATTTTCAAAGGGGTCTGCAGATAGCAACTTATACACAAAAGTTGAAAATGATAAACTATTGATTGTAGTTGTATATGTTGATGATATCATTTTTGGGAGTAACGAAGAATCTATGAGTCAAAAATTTGCTTCTGTCATGAGGCAAGAATTTGAAATGTCTTTACTTGGGGAACTAACATTCTTTCTTGGCTTGCAAGTGCATCAAACTGCAGATGGTATATTCCTATCACAAGCAAAATATCTTAAGCAAATTCTGAAGAAGTATGGCATGGAAGAATGGAAACCTGTAAGTACACCAATGATAACCGGATGCAATCTCAGTTCTCATGATGATTCTCCCACGGTGAATCAACCAGAATACAGATCGATGATAGGAAGTCTACTTTATCTCACTGGGACTAGACCAGACATTATGCATGCAGTTGGGATTGTTGGACGATTCCAAGCTAATCCAAAAGAGTCTCACCTTCAGGCTGTTAAAAGAATCTTCAAATATCTACAAGGAACTCAAGACTTTGGTCTATGGTATCCAAAAAATGCTGATCTTACTCTTCATGCTTACACTGATGCAGATTGGGCTGGAAGTGTTGATGATCGGAAAAGCACTAGTGGTGGTGCATTCTATATGGGACCCCGGTTAGTATCTTGGTTCAGCAAGAAGCAAAATTCTATTGCCTTGTCTACAGCAGAAGCAGAATATGTGGCTGCCGCTTCTTGTTGCACTCAACTCCTTTGGATGATGCAAACCTTACAAGATTTTCAAATCAAATTTACCCCTCCTGTCCCCATTAAGTGTGACAATACAAGTGCCATCAGTATTTCAAAGAATCCTGTTATGCATTCGAAGACCAAGCACATTCCCATCAAGTATCACTTCTTACGTGAACAAGTGCTTGAGCAAAAGGTGAAGTTGGAGTATGTTCCCTCCAAAGAACAAGTTGTTGATATCTTTACCAAACCTCTGCCCAGGGAAGCGTTCGAGTATCTAAGACAGAAGCTAGGAGTGTTCTCTGCCAGTCAAAAGAACAAATCTGCATAAATGTAGAAGATGGCATTGGATACGCGGATTTACTGAAACATAGTCGCGTATATACGCGAGTTCATGCACAGAAAACCGCGTATGTCTGATTGCTGACAAATTTCTGTTTGGGGTCAGCTCTCTTCAGCACAGCTGCAGTGCTATTTGGTATCTCTGATACTATTTGGTATCTCTGGTGGTGTTCTAGTTCTCATAATTCTATTTCTAATGTTTTGATAAATATGCCTTGATGATTTGTTGGTGAAAATGTTCAAGATGCACAAACTAAGGGGGAGCCTTAGTCATATGGAAAGGATGCTTGGATGCACAGATTCAGGGGGAGCATTAGCTTTGCTGAGTATAATGCATTGTTTGCATTATGATGGTTCTGAAATATGTTCTCTTTCTTGAGGACTTTCTGGTGTTGGTCATAAATGGTCATATTTTTAATTTGATGAAAAGGTCTTGTTGAGACCCATGATGTAAAATTGTAATATTCAGTCATGTAAGGACTTGTTAATTTTGTAAACCCACTTGGTTGGGTAGCTGAGTCAAATTTTGTAAACCCACTTGGTTGGGTAGCTGAGTTGAAATGTGTAAACCCACTTGGTTGGGTACTTGGGTCTCATATGTAAATCCACTTGGTTGGATCTTTGATGTAAGTATGAGTCTTTTGTGATAGGAAGTTCATAGAGTAATGTACTTCATTGAAAAATATGTTTGAAGATTCAGCATGAACTCAGGGGGAGCTTGATCATTTCAGTATACATCAGATCTGCAGAATGCTTCTTCCACATGAGGAGAAAAGGGGGAGAGTGTGTTGGTATTGATCCGCCCTTTGCCCTTGATGTCAAAGGGGGAGAGTGACATGGTGTTTGAATGAAGATAATGGTGTCAAAGAATGGGGAGAGTGACATGGTGTCATTGTATTCTTAATTTACCTATATGTTGTGGTGATCAAACACCATTGTGGTTGCCATCAAGTCCAAAGGGGGAGATTGTTGGCAATATGATGCAGAGTGTTGTCCTTGATGGCAACTCACTTAATGAAGATGAAGACATGAGATTGTTGGCATGTGTTGTCCTTGATGGCAATCCACCTGATGAAGTTATTCTTGACCTGATGGACTTGGTAAATGATGTAAATCTGATGTGAAATGATGTTAGTTAGCAATATGATGCTGAGTTTTGTCCTTTAATGGCAACCCACTTGATGAAGATGATGGCAACTTACTTGATGAAGTTGTGCTTGATAGAATATGTTCTTGATGAAGTAAATCTGATATATCTACAGTGAGTATAGAAGGGAATGAAGAAAGAAATCCAGTATGTGTCAGATCTATGATGAAAAGAGTATGTCTCAAGGCATACGCGGATTTGTCTAGGAGAAGTCGCGTATGCACGTGGAAAACAATGTGCCAAGTATCGTATGGGCAAAAGTGCTCATAAAGTGCAAAACCAGGGGTAACCACCATGGTATTGACCCATTGTATTAGGTAATGATTCGTCTAAATGACCCCGTCCAGGAATACCATCGGAAGTAATGTGGTTTTGGCTCATGGTATTGAAAAAGGGTAAACCTATATAAGGAGAAGAAATTCATTGTGCAAATCATGTGTGTGGGTGCAAGATGTCTGAGCTTGAATGAATACTTCTCTCTGAAGGATATCTGAATGGAAAGGGTTACAGTTGAATGATAGATATGAATGTATGATGCACCAATAATGAAGAAGGGGATCTAGATCTGAAATGTACTTGTATTTGCTAGATCTGTTTATGGAATGATTAGATCTGATATGAGGCGAACATCTGTCTGAAGTAAAGGGTAAAAATCTGTGTGATGTATCTATTCTGAAGAATTGCAATGACCTAAATGTCTGAAGAACCATACGCTTGTTTTCCGCAGAAGAAGCGCGTATATACGCGGCTTTGCTGAAGAGAAAGCGCGTATGCGCAATGAAATTAGATCTATAATATGTACAGAAGTATACGCTGGTTTATGTGAACGGAAGCGCGTATATACGTGACATCAGTGAAAGGAAAGCGCGTATGCAAACTAGGGTTTGCTGAAGTCTGTGGTAAGAAATTTCTGATTTGTTCTGCTGATTTACTGAAATCTGTCAGTGAGTTATATGTATCAGTTTCATGTTTGACTGTGCTTAAAAGTATGAAGTGGGTCCAGTCTGAAAATATGATGAAATGTGGCTTGCAAGTTGTGTTCTATTGAAGTTGTTGGATCCAGTGTGAAAATTGATGAAACGTGGTCCATAGAGGTGCTGAGGGTTGTAGCCTTCAGTCAGGGGGTTGTAGCTCCCTTCCAGGTGAGGCTGGTAAATGAGAGCAGGGGGTCGTAGCTCCCTTCCAGGAGAGGCTGGTAAACGAGTCAGGGGGTTGGAGCTCCCTTCCAGGAGAGGCTGCATTTGATATGGCGCGAGCGAGTCCTGCGTCTTTGGAGTCTGCACCGACACATATGTTGTAAGATGTTTTCTCTATAATAAAATATTGAAGGCTGAGCAACTGTAGCGGTGGTTTTCTCCCGACTTGGGTTTCCACCTAAAAATCCTGGTGTTCATGTATGATGCTTTGTGTGATGGTTTATTCTGTTGTTACTGCACATGTTTACTGATAACTTAACATCAGAGGAATGAATATTTCAAAGAACTAAGTTAATAAATATCTGCATATTTAGATCTCTGCTAATACGCGAGTTATATGAAGGATATTCGCGTGTATACGCGAGTTTACTAAAGGAAAGTAGCGTATGAGTTTTAGAGCATGAAAAAGTAAAAAGTTTTAGTTTGCCCTAAATACTGATTCACCCCCCCCCCCCCTCTCAGTATTTTTCCCAACAACACTTGCCAATACCTTTGATTGTTCGGGACAGTCGGACGATGTTTCACATGAATTTCAAACTTTTTACTTGAGTTCATCGGAATCTTCAGATTACTTGCTGCCTTTGCAAGTGCATTTGCAATACCATTCTGAATACGAGGGATACAAGTCAAAGTATAGTCTGAAAACAATTTCAAGATATCAAGAACTGCATTTCGGTAAGCCCACATTCGAGGATGCTTAGCTTGGAATTCACCCTTCACTTGCTTAATTACCAACTCAGAGTCGCCATACACTGCAATCTTCTTAGAATTCAACTTTCTAAGGATTTTCAGACCAGTAATCAAGGCTTCGTATTCTGCCTCATTATTCGAACAATCAAATGCTAATTTATAAGAGCAGACCCTTACATTACTCGGTACCTTGTTTGGGGTGGAAAAAGGGCTGCGTACCAAAATTCCAATTCCAGCACCATCACTTCCAACTGCACCATCGAAATCCATAGTCCATAAACCATCTTTATCTTCTTCTAAGTGCTGAAATTCTGTTTGCTCTGTTATTTCTGCTTGTTGTCCATCAACTTTCTGCTGCTGTCAGAAGGCTAATTGCTCAGCGGAACTTTCAAGTTCTTGCCTTTCTTTCTTCAAAACTTCTCTGAAATTTTTTGTGATCTCCGAAATATCCTCTGCTTCAACTAACTAACTATTTACATCATTGAAACTATCTGAATACAAAACAAAAGACTCTAAATCTTTATGTACATAATTAATCGGATGATTTACCGATTTCTCCTTGCTGGTGATCATATACTTCATCTTTTGCTCCCGATATAATCTTCTCATCTGACCAAACATAAGAATGGTAGCATAGGAGAAATCAAGCTGTAATGTTCCCTTCAGTTTCGCTCCCCAAGATCTGGAAAGAAGCATGCCAAATCTAGGAGGAATATCCGCCACAACCACGTCCATCAAAACATTCTTAGTTGGAATATGATCTAAGCTAACCACCAAATATTTGATAAGCCCAATGCATCTTACTCTACTAGAATAAGAAGAATAAAGATCATGATATTTCCTAGTGATGTCCAATCCTAATTTCTCCATGATTTCTCTTGGCATGAGATTATGAGAAGCTCCAGAATCAAACATGGCATTATGTAACACAAAATCATGCAATCTAAGGCTGATATAAAAAGGAGGGACATCACTATCGGGAGACTCACCATATAACGCTGGTCCAAATATCAATTCAGGTTGATCATCTTCCACATTCACCATATCAGACATTGGATCTAAATTCAGAATCTTAGACACCTGACCCTTATAACTACTATTTTTCATCAATTTAGTCAAAGGAATGGAAACTTTTAACTTAGCTATTTCACTCTCTAAGTTGAAGACTGAAGTTTTTTCTACTTCTTTAGCTGGAGTATCCTTCTTTTCCGCTTTCTCCCTCGATACGATTGCCTGATTAGATCTTTCATTTGCTGATGGGGACTTGCTAGTAGTAGGATCAACTATCTCTTTACCCTTCTTCTGTGCAATGGGTGCATCATTCTTTGGTGCTGAAACTTCTTTTCTCTTTTGGATTGGATTGATGGGCACATCTCTGCTTCTAAGTGAATATTGTTGCTACTGGGCAGACAAGGCATTCATATAACCTCTCTGATACTCATCTGACTCTTCTTCAATAGCTGCCTCATTTTCCAAGATGAAATCCTCATCCTCTTATAGAGCTGATTTTTCTGCATACTCCTCATCTTCGGTGATAAAGGTTGGCATATCATCAGGTGTATACAAGTGATTTTCTTCTCCTATTACATTATCTTTATCATCTTATTCCGGACCAACAAAGTTCTGTTGTAAAGGAGTCTTTACTTTCTGTTGTACTAGTGGTTCTTGTGCTCGCTGCTCTCGTTGTTTGACCATGAATTGTGGTTGCTGCTGGCCATGGAAGTGGCGGGATTAGCTTCAACACCCACTGCAATTTTCTGCATATCCTCCAAAGTGGCGGGATCTCTTTCTCGTAATTGATAGGCCATGTCTGGATCAAAACCATCTGGAAACTTAAGCAAAGCTGACCTCCTAGATGGCCCTAAATCATCGGGAATTGCATTGTAAACTGCATTAAATCTAATACAATAATCTTGGACTAACTCACCTACGTTGCGCTTGATCCTGGTATATTCAAAAGTGATCTGGAGAGGATCTTTCATTACTTCCCACTGATCTAAAAATTGTCTCTGCAGCTCAGCCAATGTAGCAATACTTCTAGGTTGCAAAGCTCTGAACCATTTTCTCACTTAACCTCCAAAATTTTGCACAAACAATCTCATGGTCACATTCTCTGCATCGATTTCATGAAGGTCAAAGAAATTTGCCATTTTTTCCACATGCTGCTGAGCAGGAACACTTTGAGGAGTACCATCAAACAATGGGATCTTACTTTGATAATCAACGGGCATATCATCCAAGTTCTGAGTCAACACAAGGGGTGCAAATCGGGCAGCCATTGCTCTTGGTGGATTTACAATTAAATTTGGAAATATGGGAGGAGTAGGAGTAGTATATGTATGAGGTGTGGATGGAGGTGAAACTATTGCATATTGTTGATTAGAAATAGATGGTTGCATGGGAATGGTAGGAATGAAAGGAGGCTGGGTATGAACTTGTGGATCGGAAGTAACTGCTGATGGCCCAAGAGTTTTGGATGCAAAATATATAAACTTAGGAATCTTTGTTGCCACAATAGAATTTGAATATTCAAGATGTAACTATCAATGGATCTATTAGCCTGTTCAATTTCAATATACTTTATGAACTCCGGATTTATAACTGTAGAAACAATATCATTTTCAGACTTAGTCTCAAACAACGACAACTCAAATTGTTCATCAAACTTAATATCTTCAAGGTATTCAAAAACAGTGGGACATGAATGAGATTTGAATAGAGGAATCATGGGACTTTATCGACGAAGAATTCTTGAAATCATATTGGGATTTTCATACACTGGAGGTGGATCGGGATCTGTATTTGCTCTGGTATGTCTTATGGAAGCCAGTGTGTTGAATTATTTCCAAAAATCAAAGGGACAAAACCAACTTGTTCAGCCTATCAAATTATAGACTCATCACCCAAAAGTCCAGAGCGATCTGATGTACTAGGGAAATTTACAAGTCAAGTGTCACTTTTACAAGCTAGACTGGAGATTGACTGAAGCATCGTTTATCTACTTTCGCTGATGCAAAGCAAGAGCATTTCGAAGGCTACCTGGCATAACTTCAGGCTCCGTCTGTAGCTTAGAAAAAAAATAACACCAACAAGCAAACCATTTTGTTCCCCAGTATGGTTGCCACTATGTTATTGCCTAAATCCACCTCAGGCTTAAATAAGGCAGAGTTCAGGGTAACATCAAACCACGCTCAGTCTGGTAGCTAGCCCTACCAGAACAGGAGAGGGCTCTCTCCGGGTCAATCTCAGCAAAAATAATCAATAGGGCTTGAGATGACTTGAAACAAAGGCTAATTTTAGGCTAGGTATATAAGTAAAGGAGTTTGAGTTTGAGTTTGGGGGTTTTGTTGGAATCAAGGGGAAAGGCAGTTTTAGGTCCGGGGATAAGACCTAGTTTTTGCAGAGTTCTGATTGGGGCAAGGAAGGAAATTGTTTTTATTCTTTATATTGAATGAATGGATGGTTTAGACTGGTGAGGAGCTAAAGAGGGAAAGAGGCTTTCAATAATCCTCTTCAAACAGATGAAAACATGGAAAATTAAACAAAACTGAAGGCAGAGCAAAGCAATCTAATGAATTCCACCTTTATAACTTGTTTGTTCAATTTAAGAAGAAAGGAGAAGGGAAATTATACACATAAACATCAGTGAACTTACAATTACATAGAGAAAAACACCATCAAAACACAGAGCCACATGGATCCCAAAGAGTGCTGCAAACCCTGGTCTATTCCTTTGCCAAAAGTGCAGAGATGAAATGTACAATGAAGTGCCAAGCAATCCCAAGTGTCCAACCCTAAAAATGACTGAAGAACTACATGATATAGACAAGCCTAACTCATTCCCATGCCTCTAGGGGTATAGCTCACCATTCTAGGAGTTTTTTCAACCATATCTAAACTAAGAACTCGAAAATAGGCAATGAAACAACTTGCCTCTATATGATAGGAAACTGATTCATTCACTTACAATTCACTTTTTGGTGAATGAATCCAATAATATGAGTAAAAATATGCCAAAATTACATCATGGTGATGAAATTACATCAATTTACATCAAGATTTACATGAAAAAGTCAAACTAGCCAAAACTAGGCGAAATTCTGAGCTGCTGAGTGAAAAATAGGAAAAATTTCTCTATGCGTCGTGCCTGAAATCTCTATGCGTAGCAAAAGTTTGGGGCTGATTTTGAAGGCCTTCCCAAAGTCAAAATTGAGTTTAGGATAGCTCGTTGGAAATCCCTACCTGTATACTTTCCAATCCAAGTGGAATTTTTGGATTTGGTTGCCATTTTCCCCTCCAAAAATCAAATCTCCCAACACTGCTTCCTGTGTGTGTAAAAAGTGGCAGAAAGGCCATTTTTAGGGTGTTTTTGACCCTTTAGGCAACCTAGAACTTGATGAAATCCTTAGGTAATCCATAGGCATGCATAAATTTTGATGAAAAATCCAAAAATGCAAAGTTTTCCTCCAGAAGAGTTGCCAATTATAAGCGCGCGCCAAGTGGCGCTACGCGTTGAGCGAAAAAATCTGTGTTTAGGCCAAAAAATTCAAAATTGACAAAATTTTTCCCAAATTTCTTGAAATTTGGGCTGAATGTCCACCATCAAGCACTATGCTAGGCCAAAGAAGCTTCGGCCAAAATTTGGAGTCTATCATGCCTTTTGCGACGCTTTAGTGCCCTCCTTAGCCTTGCCTTCAGGATCTTGATCCTCGCTTTGCAAACATGATGTCGTGCCCAATAATGGTTCTTCCTGTGTCTGAGCATGTTATTTTCCTTTTTTGCCTTCGCAAAAAACTTCTCAAGATGAATGTTGACCCTCTCAAGCCAAGTCTCTCTATCAGCCTCAATCTCCCGCTCAATGGGTGTCATCTCTGTTGGGCTTCTTCGGGCAGCTTTCTGGTTCTCACGGATGTTTTACAACTCCATGATCGTCTGCTGATCCTCCAACTGTTTTTTCCACTGCTCCAGATATTTTATGATCCATTGAGCTCTTTGCAATTTGTCGGTCAAGGTGTCAATTTCCGCCTTCTGTTCCTGAATGATTTCTCTCAACTTTGAGCTTGGAGATCTCAAATCCTCATCAATCAATATGAAATAAGTATCCTAGCCTCCTGAAGGGCCCTCATCCTACATAAGCCTCTTACCTCTATCCTATACCAGTACCTGTGCTGCTGATGATGGCAATGAGACCCCTTCCACCCCCGGTGGAGATAGTACTCATCGGGCTGCTGCAAACTATACTTTGTTGCCTCTCTGATAAGTAACAAACACTGGCACACCGATAGGCTCTATCTCGTGACCTTCAGGCTGATGTGAAGGTTCACCTGCATCATGGAAAATCTCCAAAGGAATATGAGGAGCTGTGAAAAATTCATGGGAAATGAAATCCTCCCACGCAATACCCTGCAATCCAAGCTGATGTACAACAACAATCTTGATGAGTGCATAGTGAGAAATACTGTTGTACTGCTGCTCGGGAGTCTTCTTCTGCACAAGAGTGGTCATTCACTCGATGTTGCGGCACATGAAATAAGGGATGTTCATCATCCTCACTCTAGTGAAATGCATCAATAACCTGATGTGGTAGGCATAGAGGCGTGAGAACCGACCCTCACAACTGAAGTATCTGATAATGAGTTTCATTAAAGGTGCATAGGATTCTTTTAGGAACCGGAATGGAAACACCATGCTAAGCTGTCTCACATAGCTAGGCCTGATGTATGGTTCATAATGCACTCTGTCCACCTGTTGTCTCTTGTTCCACTGTTCACCCACATTCGGTATTCTAGTTGCTTGAGATATGGTTTCCGGTGTCAAAGTCAAATTTACAGCAGCAAGAGTTACCTGACCATCATGCAAATGTAACACAAACAACCGAGCTAACTCCTGATGATGTTGAATCCTAGCAATCATCTCACAATACTGATAATATGACTACTCTCGAAAACATGCTATTGCAAGTGGGCAGGCCTGCAATTGAGTCAATGAGGTGGGATCTTCTCTCACATGTTTGCCACCTTTACGAGGCCTTCTCGGTGCATGTAGCTTAGTGGTAGAATCATTATCTCTGTCATATGATGTATCAGTGTCTGTCTCCATGGTATTTCAAGGTCTATGTTTGGCTTGAATGTAATGAAGAATGAGAATTTGGTTGTTTTGTCTTAGTTGCCAAATATGTGCCAAAGGGAAGGGACTGTGGAGAAAAATAGGACAGTGGGGACAATGTGGTTCAATCAAGTGAAATTTGAAGTGTAAGGACAGTCACTTGACTGTCTGGGAATTCTCGGGGTTTGGGAATTTTTTACAAATGAAATGGCAAAAGGAGAATGAAAGTGAAATGAAATGACTTGGGATATAAGGGAATAGGGGAGGAGTGTAATGGTAATATCAATAGTGATGATAGGATTACTATGAGGGAATGAATGAACAAGGTGGGGTAGATGGAGTATTTGGCACCAAAATGACTTTTAAAACACTATTTCAAAACCCTAAGGAGAAATTTTTAAAAAAATGATAAGGTTTATAATTTGACATTCAAAACTCTCATATTTAACCTCAATCAACATCAAATGGCAATCATGAACTTACTTGGAACAAGGGAGGTAAAGTCGTTTTGAAATTTGAGAGAGATGGCATGAATTTTTATGTTTTAGCCCTGTGTGCCGTGCGCATAACCCAGTGCGCTGTGACAGCTCAGCGCACCATGCCAGTTCAGAATTACACGGTGGTGGGCGGCCCTATGCGCCGCGACTTGCTTATGCGCCGCAACCTCCACCCAATGCGCCGCGCTCTGAAAATTATACACAGTCCGGCCTCTAAATCACAGTTTCACCCTCCAACTTATTTCTCCACGATTTCTCTTGGCTCCTTGCTGAATTTTGGTATGCAAATGTATTGTGAAACAATGAAAATATCTTTTATGGCCATAGACTTCGATTTTTGATTTGCAAAAAAAAACCCACTTTCCAATGTTTGAATTTTGACACTTTGCATTTTTTTTTAAATAAACTCTGTTTTTGTTTGTTTCCTTCTTGATTTTTTAGCTGAATGATGAGTCTCTTGTCTATTTTTGCAGGGATAGCAGGCATGGGATTTGGAAAAGGTGACCAGGGCTGCACCTGAAGAACTTCACAACTGAAAAACTTTTGAAAATTACATTATATTTATTACAAAGGATGAATTTGACGATTTTTCTTCAAAACAGAGTTTTGAAGAAGAATCATGATTAACCATTATGATGATGAAATTTTGCACTGAAAACCTTATTTGAAACTTCCTCACGTGCCTGTTGACATTATTAGACATTTTGAAGACTAAATTTGCAAAACCCTAGACATAATGAGACCTAAAAACCCTAAAATGACTCTTTGGCGAACAGGAGGCCAAACATGACTGTAAATGACTTTAAAATTGATTTTGATGAACAGACACAGACCAGTAGGTACATGACATGAGGGATATGAGTGAAAAGACCCTTCCGTCAGATGATCCATGCTCCTAATGGAATGCAGCTGACTGAACTGAATGAGACACCTAAAATGAAATGCAACAAAAGAGTTTTTGATCTCTGACGGAGGGATGAAGATACTGACTCTAACATTGGCTCCAATGGGGATGGTAGCCCCTTGGAGGTGCCAAGAACTACATATTTCTGGGAGAGTAGGTAGTGCCTTCGTCCATTGGGCTATGGAGTCCATAACTTCGGAAAATTAACACAAGACTCTTGGCTCATTTATTGACTGAAAATTTGACTCAAACTGACTCAATTTTGAAACTAAAATGACTAAAAAACCTGACTCGACAAACTCAAACCAAAGCTGAAATCAATCTTCATAATTATAGCCTTCACTTCGGGCCCCAAACTGAAGAAAAGATCACAGCACACACTTGCAATGAAACTGAAATAAACGGTATATACAGTGACAATGTAAACAACAGAAAACATCTCAGAAATGATACCGCTTGAGCAGCCGACCATTGACCGGCCCTCTTGGACAATCTTCCCCGTTCATCTCTTTCAGAAGAAAAGCATTCTGACCCCGATATGCAACAATTTTAAAGGGTCCTTTCCAGATATTTTAAAACTTACCGTGCTTACCCTTTTCCTCATTTCTTGCATCCCATTTCAACACCACTTCTTCCAATTGAAATTTTTCTGCCTTTGCTTTTCTGTCATAGATTTTCTTAATTCTCTCCTGCAACTTGAATGTGTTTTGGAAAACTTCTTCCCTCGTCTGCTGCAAATGGATCATTTGATTTATTCTTCTTTGTATATGATCGTCTTCACTGCCAGCTTCCTATAGAAGTTTTACCATTGGAACTGTGAGAGAGGTAGGAAACACTGTATCAATTCCATAAACTAACTCAAAAGGGGACATACCAATGGATTTCTTCTGACTCACTCGATCTGCCCAAAGTGCATTTACCAACTTCTTATGCCAACTTTTCTTGTTTATTTCCAGCAAATTTTTAATGATGTTGACCAAAGATTTGTTGGAAGACTCTGCCAATCCATTGCCTTGTGGATGATAAGCGGTTGAGTGTCCCAAAATGATATGATACTTTTCACAAAACTCAATCATCCTTTTTGATTTGAAATCTGCTGTGTTATCAATGATTAACTTATTCGAGCAACCAAAACGAGACAAAATTTTATTCTCAAGGAATGAAATTATTACCGAATCCGTAGCTTTCCTGGTGGGAATTGCTTCAATCCATTTCGTGAAATAATCTGTCGCTGTGAGGATCCACTTGTGCTGAGCTGACGAAGTGGGATGGATTTCGCCAATGAAATCCAAACTCCATTGCTGAAAAGGAGCACTTACCTCAATGGGCTTAAGCGGCAAAGGCTGCAATTTCTGCCTTCCTTCATAAATCTAACATTCATGACAGCTTTTGACAATCTTATACACATCCGCAAAAAGTGTCGGCCAATAATATCCCACTCTCAAAATCTTGTTGGCCGTTGTTTTCCAAAAAAGGTGACCTCCACAATCTCCCTTATGAAAATCCTCCATAACCTGCTTTTCTTCTTCTTCCAACAAACAGTTTAACAAAACGCCACCAGGATCTTTCCAATAGAGTGAATCATTCAAAATACAAAACTTAGCAGCTTTCAATTTCAGCATTCTACTTTTGTTTCTAGCCATGCCGGGCGGTGGTGACAAATTTTGAAGCACATATACAGTATCTGAATACCAAGAAGCAACCTCCACCCAATGTGCTGCGCTCTGCAAATTATACACAATCCGGCCTCTAAATCACAGTTTCACCCTCCAACTTATTTCTCCACGATTTCTCTTGGCTCCTTGCTGACTTTTGGTATGAAAATGAATTGTGAAACAACGAAAATATCTTTTATGGCCATAGACTTCAATTTTTTATTTGAAAAAAAAACCCACTTTCCAATGTTTGAATTTTGACACTTTGCATTTTTTAAAATAAACTCTGTTTTTGTTTGTTTCCTTCTTGATTTTTTATCTGAATGATGAATCTCTTGTCTATTTTTTGCAGGGATAGCAGGCATGGGATTTGGAAAAGGTGACCAGGGCTATGCCTAAGGAACTTCACAACTGAAAAACTTTTGAAAATTACATTACATTTATTACAAAGGATGAATTTGACGATTTTTACGATGAAATTTTGCACTGAAAACCTTATTTGAAACTTCCTCACGTGCCTGTTAACATTATTAGACATTTTGAAGACTAAATTTGCGAAACCCTAGACCTAATGAGACCTAAAAACCCTAAAATGACTCTTTAGCGAATAGGAGGCCAAACATGACTGTAAATGACTTTAAAATTGATTTTGATGAACAGACAAAGACCAGTAGGTACATGACATGAGGGATATGAGTGAAAATACCCTTCCGTCAGATGATCCATGCTCCTAATGGAATGCAGCTGACTGAACTGAATGAGACACCTAAAATGAAATGCAACAAAAGAGTTTTTGATCTTTGATGGAGGGATGAAGATACTGACTCTAACATTGGCTCCAATGGGGATGGTAGCCCCTTGGAGGTGCCAAGAACTACAGATTTCTGGGAGAGTAGGCAGTGCCTTCGTCCATTGGGCTATGGAGTCCATAATTTTGGAAAATTAACACAAGACTCTTGGCTCATTTATTGACTGAAAATTTGACTCAAACTGACTCAATTTTGAAACTAAAATGACTAAAAAACCTGACTCGACAAACTCAAACCAAAGCTGAAATCAATCTTCATAATTATAGCCTTCACTTCAAGCCCCAAACTGAAGAAAAGATCACAGCACACACTTGCAATGAAACTGAAATAAACAGTATATACAGTGACAATGTAAACAGCAGAAAACATCTCAGAAATGATACCGCTTGAGCAGTCGACCATTGACCGGCCCTCCTGGACAATCTTCCCCGTTCATCTCTTTCAGAAGAAAAGCATTCTGACCCCGATATGCAGCAATTTTAAAGGGTCCTTTCTAGATATTTTCAAACTTACCGTGCTTACCCTTTTCCTCATTTCTTGCATCCCATTTCAGCACCACTTCTTCCAATTGAAATTTGTCTGCCTTTGCTTTTCTGTCATATATTTTCTTAATTCTCTCCTACAACTTGAATGTGTTTTGGAAAACTTCTTCCCTCATCTGCTGCAAATGGATCATTTGATTTATTCTTCTTTGTATATGATCGTCTTCACTGCCAGCTTCCTATAGAAGTTTTACCATTGGAACTGCGAGAGAGGTAGGAAACACTGTATCAATTCCATAAACTAACTCAAAAGGGGACATACCAATGGATTTCTTCTGACTCACTCGATCTACCCAAAGTGCATTTACCAACTTCTTATGCCAACTTTTCTTGTTTATTTCCAGCAAATTTTTAATGATGTTGACCAAAGATTTGTTGGAAGACTCCGCCAATCCATTGCCTTGTGGATGATAAGCGGTTGAGTGTCCCAAAATGATATGATACTTTTCACAAAACTCAATCATCCTTTTTGATTTGAAATATGCTGCGTTATCAATGATTAACTTATTCGAGCAACCAAAACGAGACAAAATTTTATTCTCAAGGAATGAAATTATTACCGAATCCGTAGCTTTCCTGGTGGGAATTGCTTCAATCCATTTCGTGAAATAATCTGTCGCTGTGAGGATCCACTTGTGCTGAGCTGATGAAGTGGGATGGATTTCGCCAATGAAATCCAAACCCCATTGCTGAAAAGGAGCACTTACCTCAATGGGCTTAAGCGGCAAAGGCTGCAATTTCTGCCTTCCTTCATAAATCTGACATTCATGACAGCTTTTGACAATCTTATACACATCAGCAAAAAGTGTCGGCCAATAATATCCCACTCTCAAAATCTTGTTGGCCGTTGTTTTCCAAAAAAGGTGACCTCCGCAATCTCCCTTATGAAAATCCTCCATAACCTGTTTTCTTCTTCTTCCAACAAACAGTTTAACAAAACGCCACGGGATCTTTCCAATAGAGTGAATCATTCAAAATACAAAACTTAGCAGCTTTCAATTTCAGCATTCTACTTTTGTTTCTAGCCATGCCAGGTGGTGGTGACAAATTTTGAAGCACATATACAGTATCTGAATACCAAGAAGCAACCTCCACCCAATGCGCTGCGCTCTGCAAATTATACACAGTCCGGCCTCTAAATCATAGTTTCACCCTCCAACTTATTTCTCCACGATTTCTCTTAGCTCCTTGCTAACTTTTGGTATGAAAATGAATTGTGAAACAACGAAAATATCTTTTATGGCCATAGACTTCAATTTTTTATTTGAAAAAAAAAACCCACTTTCCAATGTTTGAATTTTGACACTTTGCATTTTTTAAAATAAACTCTGTTTTTGTTTGTTTCCTTCTTGATTTTTTATCTGAATGATGAATCTCTTGTCTATTTTTTGCAGGGATAGCAGGCATGGGATTTGGAAAAGGTGACCAGGGCTATGCCTAAAGAACTTCACAACTGAAAAACTTTTGAAAATTACATTACATTTATTACAAAGGATGAATTTGACGATTTTTCTTCAAAACAGAGTTTTGAAGAAGAATCATGATTAAGCATTATGACGATGAAATTTTGCACTGAAAACCTTATTTGAAACTTCCTCACGTGCCTTCTGACATTATTAGACATTTTGAAGACTAAATTTGCGAAACCCTAGACCTAATGAGACCTAAAAACCCTAAAATGACTCTTTAGCGAACAGGAGGCCAAACATGACTGTAAATGACTTTAAAATTGATTTTGATGAACAGACACGAACCAACAGGTACATGACATGAGGGATATGAGTGAAAATACCCTTCCGTCAGATGATCCATGCTCCTAATGGAATGCAGCTGACTGAACTGAATGAGACACCTAAAATGAAATGCAACAAAAGAGATTTTGATCTCTGATAGAGGGATGAAGATACCGACTCTAACAATACAAATGGAAAAACCTCCTCTCTATATATAGGAATCCATGGGGCCACAATGTAATCCTAGCCAACCTAATAATAATAATGTAAGGATACAATAATAACAATATGGGGGTTATAGGGGTACAACAATAACAATAAAGGGGGCTATACTAACATAATAAGAGACTACACTAGTAATATAGGGACCTAACATAGAGCCTCTAATCTAGGGGTACAAACCAATCCAAATATTTTCTCCATTTCCTATCTCCCAGGCTAGGTTGAAACCCACAATGTTAAAAGCTTCTACAAATTCCTACCAAATGATAGAAGAATTGTGATTCCATTTGACAAGATTTCTTATCCAATATTCAGTTGATTAGTGGAATATATATTTCCTATGCACTACATATGTCCAGAAATTTTCAACAAAAATTAGCCTCCAGCTATATTTTGTTGATAGCGATTTGGAAAAGGAAGGGATGTCTTTCAGACCCCAACTAACCCAAGCTTTAATTATTGAAATATTTTCCCAAGCCACTAGTGGGAGAGTGTTTTATTCTTTATTTTTGGCACACAGGAATATTTCAAATCTCCTCCTAATAGTCTACAATATCCATTTCAAAACCCACATCAGAGTTGTCTAATATACCAGAATAACTTCCAGCATTGACTTTATCATCACTAGGTGCCCTAGAAAACATGTATGTTTTTATTGTACAAATGGTCATGTTATATAGTTATAGGCAACCATAAAAACTATTTCATAATTGGATGTTATTTTAAACCATATCCACAAATATCTCCACGAATCTATGAATAGATATTTATCCCTAACTTCTCTCATTTCTCCTTATCTCTCATTCTTATTTATGCTTGTGGAATTTTTCTACACCATTACATATATATCACATTATTTATAAAATACTCATGATCACAAGTAGGATTTGTTCCTTCATACTCCCCCTTAATGAACACTTGTGATCCGATCATTTTTATTATTCAGTAATCTTTTTAACTAGTCTCATCTTCTTCTTCTCCTTTGATGCTCTTCATATACAAACTACTTTAGTTACATGATTTGTCTTCCACTTCTATATTTTATGATTTTTTCTCTTATTCAATCCTCATCCTCAATCTTCCTCATTTTTCATCTTGTATCTAAAAAACATAAACATTGTTGAATTCCATATAAAAATCTTACTATTCACTATAATATATCATTCGCTAGATTTTGTATTTTCCAATTCTCTAGGAAACGTTTTCTTGTACATGGTTCATCAACTATTCTTCAATCACACACATTTTCTCTCT
This sequence comes from Pinus albicaulis, assembly GCA_034641835.2. Classification (NCBI taxonomy): domain Eukaryota; kingdom Viridiplantae; phylum Streptophyta; class Pinopsida; order Pinales; family Pinaceae; genus Pinus; species Pinus albicaulis. The sequence goes on from CM076577.1 coordinate 943,259,543, forward strand.
CCCATAATGTATTCACTTGTATCAAGCTACATCTCACATGGTTTAAAAGGTTTTGGTCACTACTAGTGGGTATAAGGTCATTAGAATAAAGGGAAAGTATTATGAGATAATTAACTACTTTCATGGTATAAACATTGGAGTCATACAGAAGTCTATGTTAAAAATAATGCTATCCATTTTAGCATATCAAGCATGAGGATATTTATTAAGGTAATATAGAGATTCTCAAGGTAGTAAACAATTTTGGAATCATTTTGAATATATATAAGAGATTCTTCCATGTAAATTTATTCATGCAAGTCCCCATGCAAAAATGTGTATTTAACATCCATTTGATGGACCTCCCATTTGTATGAAGTATCTGGGGCTAGAATAAGTTGGATGGATTTCATTTTGACTACAAGGGTAAAAGTTTTTATGTAATCAATCCCTTCTACTTGATAATATCATTTGGAAACTAACTAAGCCTTATGTCTTTCAACACTTTCATTTGATTCATAATTAGTTGTATACACCCATTTATTTTTTATAAGTTTTCTTCCTTTTAGAAGAGGTAGAAGATCTTGAGTATCATTTTCCCTTAAGGAACATTATTTATTATTCATTTTTGTGACCCAATTTGAATGAAAATGATATTTTGTAAATGTATTAGATCATTATTCTCTAAAAACTCAGTCAAAAAGAGGAGGCCCCACTAAAATTGTGAATGCATAAAAATGATCTTAAGGATCACTAGTGAAATCACTAGTCAATTATATTTTTGTATAAATCCATTTAAGACATAGTATTGGTGTAGGTTTATGTTCAATAAACCCAATTATATCCATGTGGGTAAAAATGGTTGGATTTTCATCCTCAATATCATAATTTGAAGAAGAAACTAGAATAGGAGCACTAGTATAAAAGTGGGGAATATAAGATGGAACAATCATCAAAGATTTGCTTGAAGAAGGCACAACAATTTAATTAGGATGGTAGGATAAGAGTCCTTCATCAATATTTTTCCTAATAATAATCTCATTGGAGTGAAGATAAAGACTACTTATAGAAATACTTGAAACACATAATACATCATTAAAATGACCACAATCTAGCCGAACTATTATAGGCTCTAAAACACTAAGAGATCTACCATCACCAAAAAATACTTTTTGATGTTACACTTATTAAGAGTATAAAATATATCTTTATTCTTACCTATTGGTAAGATACTCCATAATCAATTAGCCATTCATTAGAATAATAAGTAGTAAATTTAGCATTGGAGGAAAAACTACAAGTAGAAGTATGTGTCCATGGGAAGAAGAGTTAGAAGAAGAAGAATCAATATTGGTATTATGATTCTTTATTAATTCTTCTAAGGATTCCATCTTGCTCAAAAATATTACAATGCCTCAAATCTTCTTTCCTTTTAATTTAGTTTCTTGGTCGCCATTGGGAGTAGGAGTTGGAAAGGAGGGTTTGCAATCCTTGTTTTGTTTGTTGTTGTTTCTTATAATGCTTGCATTTATCCTTTTGTTGTGACACTAAGACTTTGTTAAATATACCTATAACATTGATCACTTCAATATGAAATATCGTGTCTTTCTCTCTAATCAAATAATAAAAAAATGCTTCAAAGAAGGTCATTCTAAGAGTATCCCTTGACTAATAAGAGCTTTGCTCGAGAGAAAAGTACATTAAAAAATAATTCCAAGTGAAAATCTTGTCAAGAAAAACGTATAAAAGCTGGACATATGTCTTGATTTCCTTACATTCTCCAAGTAAAGGCTTATGTGTTTTTAATTTAAATCGAAAATTTTCAATAGAAGAAAAATCACAAGGACTTAAAGCAACCAATTGGTTTTGAATCAAGTGAGAACAACTACCACTGTGTATAGAAAAAACTATTTCTAGTTTTTTCCTTGTTGCATATGGGGTCCCAATTTCTTGATGATGAAATTGAATATTACTGGAGATGTAAATTTTGATTAATTCACATGTGTCATCATTTTTATTATCCCATTTGGCTTTCTTTAGCATATTAAGAGGGGAAATTTAAGCTTAAAGTAGCCTAGTAAAGTCTCCTAATTCATAGTAAATCCTTGATACAAGGTTCTCATGAAAAGTCATTTGAAAAAGTTAACACGGGATCACTTGGAAAAAGACATTGAAAATAGAATCTGAATGACAAATTTATGTTCTTATGAAAAAACGTATAGAAATTAATCAATATGTCACATGGTATGTGGAGGTTAATTAACATGGTGGTGAGTGTACACTAAGGTTATTGAGTTGTAAATATTACAAAAAAAAATGACCTATTTTTCTAATTTTGTTTATAATATCATTATTGGAGGGGCTAGTCAACCTAATTGACTAGACCTGACTAGTCAAGATAGTGGACTAGATTCTATATTTGAATCAAAATGTATAATTTTAACCTCCCTATTGGATCAATTCATTCAATTACTTTATATAGTTAATCCATTATAACTGTCAAGAGTCTAGTATACATATGTATGTATCTAATGAGAATGTACTTGATGATTGCTTTGGATTAATAAAAAAGTTCTTGCTAGTCTACCAATACTTCTTTTTCTCTTTCTACTCTCTCTTTTATATGTGTCATGTATATATGTATATAGTATCTACTTGGTGTATGGATCTACTAATCACCTATGTATACGATTCATTAGATTACGTTGGAAGTTCCTAAATCCAAGTTGATCTAGAGATGCACACATAAATGTTAAGTCTAGAAGAGATATAAGAGTTGTGGGAGAGAAATATCAACGAGTGCATGAATAATTAAACATGTAGAAATCAACCATCATTAGCATATGCAAGTTTGTACTTATTCAGTGATATCCATGATAAACACATTGAATCAATCTATGAAGAATTGAAGAAACACATTAACCATCCTTCTAATATGTCATCTCACCACTAATAAAATTTTAATGTGAAATATTATAAATAAATGGAGAATGAATTTACACGACTAGGTCAAAAATAAAATTCAAAATTATTGTGAAGAACAAACAAGAATATCAAACCTCTATTGATAAAATTAAAGATAAATTCTACACCAACTTCCATGAAGGATTCTTCAATACAGTACCTTCTTTATTGCATTAATACCTCCTAGAAAAGAATTTCAACACCACTACATGAATCATTGAACTCCAATGAGAAACAAAGACAAGATAGGAATAATAATATCATTGCAAGGGTACAAAAGAAGTCTGGGATTATTTTATAAGAAAATGATCATGTTCATGCTATACCTTGCCATTGACCAAGACTAAGTCGATGTTGACAATGGTGGTGTAACTATCGGTGATATACTTATAATACGTTAAAAAGTATACCAACACCAAGGAGTCAGTGTGAGAGGAAGTAGTTCAACTAGAAAGGCGTGATATTATATGTTCAATGAAGATTTTATTAAAAGAATGCAATGTGATATTAATTATTACAAATTGCTAGTCAACATAAAAAAACTCAAAAGGGATAAAAGTTAAAAGAAAATAAATGAGATGGGCGATGTAAGGATGACATGTCAGTCGAGTTGAAAATAAATTCTAGAACGAAAAATCAATAGAGCATGGAACTCATCTAAGCACGGTGAAGAACACCTAGATTAGGGATGCAAAACCTTGATGGCTCTGGAAAGGAGATAAAGTCTCCAATTAAGTCTAAGCCCATGAAGAAAAATTGATAGTATGGAAATCAACAACTTTGGACTTGCAATGCATTGATCTCCTTAAATGTAATAAGCCCTAGAATAAGATAATTTCTTAATAAATGGCTACATATTAACTCATAACCCTCCTCGACTCAATAAATAAAATGTGTCCAGGAAATTTGAGCAATCAACTTCTTACTGAAATTCCATCGATCAACAAAACTTGGGTTGGTAATGATGAAATCGATGATACTCTTCTCCATATTAGAGATATCACGGACATGACCCTCCCTACAGAATTTATTAATTGCAAAAAATTACAAAAAATTTGTAGATAGTTAATAGATAGTTTTGATTAACTATCATATCCTCCTATGAATCGATTCACCAAACACATAGGCAAAGCATGTAAAATAGATGATACAATGACATAGACAACATTTATTAAAGTTGAAAGTAATAAAAAACCTTTTGTATTCGAATGATCCCAAAATTCAATAATCAACCATTCAAGCAAAGTAATAAATGACCCATTCAAGCCAGTACCTAAATCAAATAACTCTTTTAACAAAATAGTCGAAATTCCATCACCAACTAAAGACATCTAGATGAGGTTAAGGAAGATAAAAAAGGGAATCAATTTATACGTAGAAATTTTTGCATGTCAATTATGTAAGAGATAAAGATAAGTAGATGGCTCAATTCATAAGATCCTTAACAAAAAGAGGCTTAACCTGGTTCATGAATTTTATAATAATCAAACATGAACTAAGAAATAAATATAAATAAAATTCAACTCATTTTTAAAGGCCCAATATGTCAAGCATCTTGCAACCCAAAAGCTCAAATAAATCAAGCAAAATAATTCATGAATATGACAAAACGTTTAAGGATTTGTTAATTCAAATGCTTTACATCATTGATGGAGCACTCATGTGCAATGGTACTGAGCTAGACTCTAAAAAATTAATAGAGGACCTAATGCATGGGGTATCATTCAAATTCAAATCCAAACTATGAATATTTCTAGAAATTCAAATTTTTTTATCAAAGGGAGTTGGTTCCCTAAATTCATAATTTATTTTTTTATTTCAATAAATGGTATTAGTTGTCAAATTATAGTTTTAGGTCATTTGATTGATATAGAGCTAGTATCTCTTTGCTTGTATTTCTCAGATTGATAGTTAGATAGATAAGGAGATATGAGATATTTTCTACCTTTAGCTAATAGATCTTATTAGTTTGGCTCTAGATAGATTTGTAATTTCTATATGTCAGTGTAACTCAATGAGGAAAATTTCATTGGAATTAGGGGAATTTGAGAATACATAAAGGATACTTTGTGTTGAATATTTCATAGTAATAACGAAATAAAATTATCGGTTCCAATATGCTTATGCTAGTTGTATATTTTAATATCCAATAGAAGTGTGCAAGTACCTCTCTATTAACTATGTAATGAGCATAACCCAACTCTATATTTATGAGCTGATTTGGTTGTGATTCAATGTTTGGGTGTATTTGAAGGTGTTGAAGGTGTTGGATACCGCCAACATACATGGGATATCCCTAATATAAGGTCCAATTGTACCTCACACCGTTTGGTGTAAGAGTCCCTTCCATAAATATGTCTCAACTATTGTCTAATTAAAAGTTTAACATGGCTTAAGTGGTTAGCATGTGAGAAAAGCACGCATGTGACTTTGAATGAGCGAGATAGTTTTCCTTATGAATGTTAAATTGTAGATGTATCAAGGTTCTTTCACTGTAGAGAGGAATAAATCTAGCCTCTAAAAGAGAAGTAATAGTACTAATCTAAAGAGGACACACAGGCAGATGAGAAATAATCTTCTAGCATCAAATGAAATAGTTCCGATATATGCGACGATCGTTAAAATCATTACAACACATTTCCAATGAGTTAAGCACCAAAGTCATTGAAATAGTTAAATTCTTTAGTACATGTGAAAGCGAACATGAATCATAAACGTTACAGGAATAGTATTAAAACATCACAATCCATGCATGAAAATGTGTTGGAAAAAAGGCTTCAAGTATTAAGCAAATTTTCCAAGATACATAAGTACAATCAACATCACTAGCTCCAATAGTAGAGTGTTAAAGCCATTAATTTCTCACCCCAAAAGTACTAATTCTATCTCTCTAATGCCTTGTGAGAGAAGCCAAGGTTAAAATTCCTTTGCATGAGTAATGAGGATCATTTTATAACTTGAGATATGACCTTTCATATCCTCATGACTCTTGACTTCCCAACTTCTAATGACCTTTGTACTTCTAGAATGTTTGGACTTCCAACTGACCTTTGGAATTACATATGACTCTTGGTATTACGTGTCTTTTGGACTCATATACATGGCTCTTTTTTCCATGCATGACAGTTGGACTTCCACTTCTTTTTATTTACAATAATTACATAATTAAATCATAAATTCACATCATCATGTGATGAGAATATGACAAGTCATTATCATTGATGACTTGGACTTGTAGTGACTGATGACATGGAGTTTCTTACTATGGTGACATGGCTTCCACTCATGTCTTTTCTCTTGGATACAAATTATGATCATTGATGTCTTCACCCTCCAAATTATATTTTATATTATGGGGTCTTTAGAGTTCTTTGATAATCAAGACTTCAATATATTCTTTGTTCTTGAAAGCTTCCTTTGACTTCCTTCTTTGCCTGATATTCGTCATGCATCCTTGCTACGCAATTATTGAAACACCTACAACTGCAATCACTCATGGAAATAAAACATCAACCTAAAAATTCCTATTCTAACATGTTTCTTGCATATTTTCCATTCATGCCTTAACAGTATGCTCGGGAGAGGAAAGGAGAAATTTTGGGCATAATGGCACACTTCAAAAAGGATGAAGGGCTAAGGGATAAAGCTTCAAGGCTTTGGGATATGCTCATGCGCTCAAGAGGAGAGAGAGAAACCTAAGTAAGGGCACATAGAATAGGTTTGAAGGATGAAGGATAAGGATTTGGGATTCCCAAGTGTGTTTTTCATTCAAGGGAACAAGGAGGGTGCAGGCCATGAAGCTAAAGGCTGAAGGAGAAAGCTTCAGGGCTTTGGGGTGCACTCATGCGCTCAAGAAGGAAAATGAGGGTTTAGGGACCATTTTTGAAGGCTTAAGGGGTCAGGATTCATGTCTTTAGAGTGCCCTCATGTGATCAAGTATGTTACACTTCTTTGAGTCGAAAGAGTGAACTCAAAGGAAGAGTTGGTTCCTTAGGGCGTAGTTTGGAACACGGAAGGGGAATGATGTTTAGGAGTGCACTATGCACTCTTGGAGGGAACATGGAAAATTTTAGAACAATGAAGGATTCTGGCTCAAGGCCTCAGAGTGTGCTCTTACGCTCTTAGCCTTAACGGGTTCACATTAGAACCAAAAATTTTCTAAGTGTGGAAGATAGAATAAGAGGCACACTTGGTGAGTTTATACATAGAATCATGTGCGACACATACCAAATGATAAATACAACTAAAAAACTAAAAAATTATAAATATACATCGAATTTCTAATTCACAAACACTCCCCAAGTACAATGGACAAAGTGTGTGCGACTGCAACTAAAAGTGTTGTTCTCAACAAACAAAGGTGTCATGACCATGAAATGCACTAGGGATGTTCTAATTAATGTGAAAACAGTTGAGAGAGATCAATAAAACTTGTAACACGTAAAAAAACTTGATATTACACTTGATGACCAAGACCACACTTGATGTGACAGTTGACTTGGATCCAGAATTTAAATGTAGTAAAATTTTGGAGGGTGTTGTAGCAGCGACAAAAATTGGCAATGCATTGGGAAAACTTCAACTTCTCTGTATAAGTATAGAATTTCAGTTAGAGAGTCAACCCTTTAGGAAGTATTTATTCACTAATTTTATTTCCTGGGCTTCCCCTCTTGACCCTGTTGTATACATAGCACCTCACTTCACTTTCGCTTGGTTCCAACACACACAATATATGGCATTCACAATTGTTTCAACCTAGGAAAGGGTAATTTGCGTGAAATTTTTAGGATATTCAGAGTATGCATTTTATCTTTGGTATTGCTCCATTTCCAATAAGCCTAAACAATACCCTGACAGAATCACTTCAGGAGCACAAACATTGCTTCACTACCAGCAAGCTTGGAAATTACCCCGACGAAGTCATTTCTGTCACCTCCCTGCACAAGAATCCTTTCTCTTCTTTCACCATTTATTTTTTTATTTAACAGGATTGTGCTTAAAAAATTATTATTTTCAATGGGTGGAAGAGGGGTCCCAACTTATTTAGAGTAGAGGATGTTACCCCTTAAGAGAATTAATTTTATAGCCTATGATATTGCTTTGCTCGCTTTAGATTTTCCCCTCATCCTTGTCTACTAAATTGGATAAACATGTAACACCGAGAAGATATGCACCAAGTTGAGAAGTTTGGATACTATAATAGATGTGGATCTAATAGGTTCCCTTAATGTTTTCATTTTGGATGTATCGTATTTTCCGTCTAGACCTAGCTCAACCTATGGCATCTTTCCAAATAAAGGAGAACAAACAAATAGCCAAGTGTTGTGGTTGTCACATTTTCATGTATTCTACTACAAATCCTTTTTTAGCCATGAACTTTTCAGACAAGGTATTATTTATGTACAATGACCAAAGCAAAAAACAAGACAAGACCTAACTTGACACGACACACATAACTAAAAAAAATGAAACAAAAGAAAGACTATACAAGAAACAAAACTTAGAGTTGTTATTGAACATAAAATTTCAAATCTCGGCCTTTTATGGGAAGAGCATCAATCTTCCCATCAAAGGATTTCATCTTGAAGGTATTATGGCCGAGGTTTTCCTCGATGGTAAAAGGGCCAATCCACAAAGGTTCGAACTTCATGTGTTTCCCTTTCTCTTTGTGAGATTTGTCCCACTTCAATACTAAGTCACCCACATAAAAACTCTTCGTCGTTGTGGATTTCTTGTTGAACAAATGCTTGATACGATTTTTATGGATGACAAATATCTCTTTGGATTTGAGCCTTTCTTCCTCAAGTTTAAGCAAAGTTTCTATCCTGCCTTGAAGCAAAAGGCAAGGTATACCTTGGTACTTTTCAGAGAGTTACAAGGCTAGAAGGTATAGGTTCATAGGAAAGATAACTTTTTCTGTTAACTAAAAAGTACGGTGAGATTTTGAGGGAAGACTTAGGAGTTACAAATTCATCCCATAGTGCATTTTTTAAAGAATTATGTTAGTTCCTTTCCTCATGGAAAATGGTTTTCTTGATTATGTGGATGAGATTTTTATTTTTCGACTAAGATAAACCATTTCCCTAATGGTAATAGTTGATGTATGTTTTAATACAATACCATTTTCTAATGCTAATTCATAAAATTTCAATAAAGAAAAATTAGTCACATTATCAAAGATAAGAGACATAGGAATGCCAAATCTGGTCATAATGTTTTGCTTCAAGAAGCGGATGATTTCCAGATCGTTAACTTGTCTTAAAGGAACCACTTCTGTCCACCGTGTAAAGTAATCTTCCGTAGTTAGAATGTATCAATGTTGCTTCGATTAACATGTAGTCCCCATTGTTGGAATGGTTCCTTTACTGCTACTGGTAGTAGTGTGGTGGCTAACTTCTGATCTCGATATTCATGAGCATATTTTAATAAGGTGAGCCAATAATAACCAACCCTCATTACTTTATGCACAAATGTTTTTCCCGCATAGTGACCACATGTCAATCTGTCATGTAGACCCCTTAGTACCTTCTCCATGTCCTGAGGCTCAAGGAATCTTAGCATGATCAGAGGATTAGTATTAAGCTCAAAAATAAAAGTGCTCATAAATGCTCCAAACTAGAACAACAGCTAAGAGCTCGTCGCCAGGAATCAGACGCAATTCATTTCATCAAAATCCGACTTCAGATGAGGAATTTATGACCTATTGTTTGTTTTCTCAAATGACGCCAGTATACTAGGTTAACAGATCCTAGCATATAAAAACTTGTGTGCTTCCTTTAGCATTAAAAATCTCATCTAATTCTTCATTAAAAAAAAATTGATTCAGCTTCAAATAGACAAAATGGAAAGGGAGCTATACAAACAAAAAAATGTTGATATACAATAACACAAGAAATTCCTTGGCCAAATATTACAGTGGATGGCCTTTTGGCTCTCGGCCCTTTAATAAAAGCTCTCAACCCCTTTATCTCTCTCTCTGTATTCCTCACTGTCCTTCCATCCTCACACAAACCTCCTATTTATACATAAATATGAATTTATTCCAATCCATAATTTCCTCCACACAAATCTCAACTAAAATCTAAATTAGATTTATCTTTTTTTGGACTCAACTAAGTCTTGTTTAAAGAATTCCTAATCCCTATATTATCTACCTAATTAAACTCCACTCATATCCTTAATTATTTAGAGGAATATTTACAATAATCCTCACATTTATATTTTCTCTCTTAATTTATTAAAAATGAGCAAAATAATTAATAAAATAATTAAAACACCTCACCCCCTAAATTACATAATTGAATAATGAAAATTTAGCTTTGATGCTCCTGCATCAGACTCCCCATGCAGAGAAGTTTCCATAGACTCCTGTATATGAGGTCTGTCACTTTTCTGTAATAATGCGACAACCACAAGTCTTGATGAATTTCTCCCTCCAGGATTCCGAACTCTATTCTACCACTGGTCCTTCAAGGTATCAACTCGATTTGATAACTCATCACTCGCTCTGTCAATTGGATTCCAACGGCCTTTATGACAATTTCTTTCGCCAACTCCTCAGAGTAATTCCTATTTGTCGAATTCTTTCATCTCCAACTGAGCTGAGCACTCAACTTTCTGCGATGAAAAATAATCAAGAACTCCTTCTTGATTACAACTATAACCTTTGATTGCTTTTATAGCAAAAATTTCCTCATCCGGTGCTGTATCTACATTCATCAACAAACTATTAGTTTTAAGAAGATAAGACCTTTTGGTCCCTTTTGATGCTTCAAGCACCAATCTCCCATCATCGACTTTCTGGATTTTAGTAGATCCTATTTTGAATTGTTGGCTTCTTTCATCTATATCTTGCTAGATCTTTCTGTCTCCTTTATGTATCTATGGACATAATTTCCTGGTTGCTCCTGATCTTTCATCTCAACTCCAAATAATTTCTGCTCAATTTCTTTGATTTCCACATCATATATGTTAATGTCATTTTTTGTACCTACAGTCACATTATTATCTGAAAATTTATAACATTCATTCAACTCTATAAATGTTAAAAACATTTCATCCCTATCACGCATAGTAACTACAATCTCTTCTGGATTAGATTCTGTAATCTTCATTTCTCCCTCAGGTTCCTTAAGCCACCGTTTCAAGAACTCGATTTCCATGTGAAACCTTTCTCGCACTTCATCACAACCTCCATTCCCAGCTTCATTCTTCTTTTAGAAATCTTCCTGAGTTATCCTGTTTTCTGTTTCATCACACTGCAAAATGCTGTCAGCAATTTCATTAAACAAATACATTTGTTTACCTCCTTGGAATATCTCTTCGGCATTTTCATTATGCTCCTGCTCCATAACAGCTTCAACTGGTTGTCTTACCCCAAACAAGAATTCATTTATGATTTCTTCCTGCCGCAACAATTCAGTACCTTCCTCCTCTAAAAGGCATTCTCCTTCATATTTCACCTTAATAGTTTCATTCTTCTTTGTGACAGTTTCACCAAATTGTCCACCATCTTTCTCACATCCTGCAAACATACATAAGTTTTGAGATTTAAAAATGCAAGGCTTCATAGCCTCGTCTTCTTCTCTCGACAACACGTCTTCAAATTCTTCTTAACTATCCCAATAGTTCATGAGATCTTTCTCATTGATCTCTTCACCCAAAATTTCACCTTGTTCTGGGCCACAAATGGAAACTTCCATTTTCAACTCAGCCTCTCTGAGTTCTTCACATCTCAATTTCACACTTTTCATCTGCTCGAGCTTCCTCAGCTCTTCTGTCAACTGTATGTTTACCTATTTTTCCCTCTTTGTGTGTAGTCTCTGCCACTTCACTTTCTTCCTCATGTTCCAACCATGTGTCTGTTATTTCACATTTCTCTGCAATAATTCCATCAACAATTCAAGGTGAACTATTATCTCAGCCTTCTCTCGCTCATAATCTTCATCAGTCAATTGCTTACATATGCCATTTGCCTTGGCATCTTCCTTCTTATTTCTTTTGTTGCGGTCTTCCTTGGAACCTCTGAAATGACTATCACCAATCATCTTCTCCTCCTTTGTGAATGTCATATTTCACGTGTGGATTTCATTCGAATCCACTTTTTAGCAAGCCTCCATACTTGTCATAAAAAATGAAATCTCCCTTCATGTGATTGACCTCTTGCGGTTCTCTGTATTGAAATCATATATGGGAAATTCTCTTGCTTCACTTTGCTGCAAACAACACTTTAGCAATGCTCGTGTTACAATGACCAACTATTTGGGTGTCGGGCTCCGCCGATCATGAACCCAATTACATTCAAACCTTTGACTTGATTCAATACTTTTTGACCCAGAATTTACATCAACTTTTCATCTTGGATGAAAAATGCTCAAGCTTAACTCAAAACTATCCAAACTTTCATTTGACCCTAAAATCTGTTTTGACTTCAAGGCTTGCCCCAATAATTTAATAATGGATATTTTGACTTAACTCAAGTTATGCAATCTTCCAACGAACATCCACCCTTAATACATTTTATGATGTAAAATCTTCACTCTCTCTCATACTTCATTCTTATGAAATGATCATTAGTTTCCCATTATCATTTCACATGATACTGAAGTCTTTAATTGAAATTCAATTCACTTTTCCCAAGATTTATTTTATGTTGAAAATAAATAAACCATTCAATTTTCAACATTCAAAAATACCTTTCTCAATTATCATACCTTATGCTCCCATTAAGGTTATTTAATAAACCTTTCCCTTGCATTTGCAACTCTCTGGATTCCGCTCTTCTGTGTTGTCTTTGTCACTATGAATACTCGCATGCCCTTCATACCATAAGCTCATCATTTTAGTCATTTTTCCTACACTTTTATGAACCGTACAACATCAATTCACATCTCTTCACCTGTGTATAGAGAACATGTTTTCAACCTCTTTGATGAATAATGTACAACTCGTACATTGTGTCCATCCTAAATAATTCCTCCTTAGGTCCGCCACATGATGGTAAAAACAAGGACTCTACAACATCAAGCAATTTGGGTTGTTCGTGTTTTCCACCTTAAAACACAAATCAAAATAATTCTCCCATTCCAACTACAAGATTTGGTCTAAAATGACTTAACCAAAACTGCGAAGAATCCATATTATGCATAATAAACCCTCTCACATAAAAATGCATACTTATTTTTATATCACCCAGGATAGCGCATTTTTCATTCATTTATCATTCATTTATACCTCCGCATTTGCGACATTTTCACTCTTTCATAACATTTACAAAAGATCAACTTCTCGAGTATGGTAAGGAAATTTAATCATCCAGATTTTAAAATACCTCTACTCAATGAATATTGATTCATTCAATGAGCACTTACCTTGAATATTCTTGTGGTTGAAATTATCCAACCCTTCTCTCGCGTATTCTTTTAGGAATACATTCAAGCCTATACAGACTTTGTCTCCACACAAAAATTCGATGCAATCAACAAATGCACACTTTAGTATTGAATGTATCAAGAGATTACAATATATATAATTCCAAATAATTTAGACTCTTCATTTGAATTCATGATTTACTTTACTTTAAATGTGCAAGGTCGATTCTCTCCCCAGCAAATAAATCTATACCCAGCAACTTTGCAACATAAATCTTTCCCAACAAACAATGTTTGTAAACCTTCAAGGTACACACAATATCCCTTCTTAAGTCAAGTTCCCTCATCTCAATCTCTTGGTTTTCTCTTCAATTTCAATTTCTTGGCTTTGAAAACATGAAACCTTAATGTAACAGAATATCCTTCAAATATTACATTCTCCAAAAAACGTACATGAACTATTTGCAAAAACCTTACCTCGATCAATCCCAGTGACATTTTCTTATGCTGGAAGGTGGTACCATGGAAACACTGGATCCATACCTTGAATATATCATTGGAACCGCACCTCTTTCACATGCCCCACACATGCCTTTTTAAGAGCAATGATATGACTGGCTTCCAAAAATTGATGTAGAAAAGAAAATTTCCACTTTAAAATTTATATATCAAAATTTTTCAATTTTACTAAGACCCAGATTTACTCTCCCCAATGATTGAATTGATTCCTTCCTCACCACTTAATGTGCAACTCTAAATTCTAGACTAATGAAAAACATATGACAATGATCTATATTGCAGCTCTTTTTAATTCTACAAACTTCATTCCAAACCCAACAGAATCGTTAAAATATCATTGTTACATATGCAATAATAACAAAATCGAAGTTATTCATTTTGAATCCATTTTAAAAAATTCACAGCAGTCTGGATGATTGAACCCACGGTTCATACAACTAATGCCACTACAAAGGAATCCTCATGCCATGATTCATATCAATCCAACCCACTATTAAACAATTTATGCTACCCATTAAAAGGATTCAGCTCGTCCTACTTTGCGGTATGTAACATATGTTACACAACTTGACTTACGCAGGGATGCTGCTACATACATATACCGTGGCCTTGTGACACCATACCTGTGGCTCTTACGCTACACGACTTGCAAATGAAAGTATATGCCTGCATCAACACCGTGGAGGGATTCAAAAAATGCTATGAACTCTTATGCAGTTTACCAATGTTAACGCTGGGACAGGTTCACCAATGCCACGGATAGCTCATTTGTATATTAATCATAACTAAAGTATTCCCCAGGAAAGTGACAACTAACCATGTCCCTCTTAGTTAACGACGCAACCGCTGGTTTTATATCTGTAGCAACTTCACGAAACTCATTTTTGCCTTTAAATTTTATCTACTTGCATACCGACTCCAAACTTATCCTGTGCAGGTTATATCACAAAAAAGAAACAATAAATACATTTGTTGTTGACCAGGCATTACACCCTTTTCCGCACGAGCTCACAGTTATACAACACGTCGCCTGTGGCACATATGCCATGACATATATGCCTGTGATATCCCACGGAACGTAATCCAGAGTTGTATGTAATCTACAACCTATTAACCACCTTACTCGTGGTGCCTTTTCCATATGCCTGCACTCTTTATCTGTGATGTTGCCTTTGCCCAAAAGAGTTAGGCCCTCATGCAGCCTCCACAACTTAAGATCACACACTTAAAACAAGCCTGTGTTCTTGCCTTGATCAAACTCTTGGTCCTGCAATCACACACTTGAATATACAACAGAAATATTCATATATAAATTTTTAGGCTTTAACGCACCACAATATATTTCAATCAACTCTTAATCCGTAAATTTGACTTGCTCTCCTCGCTCACAACAAGTAATCAAACAAAACAGCCGCAACAGAGGAGAGACTCATCCTCCAACTCATCTCCTTCGCTCTGATACCAAATGATGCCAAGATACTGGGTTAAATAGACCCTAGCATATAAAAACTTGTGTGCTTCCTTCAACATTAAAAATCTCATCTAATTCTTCATAGAAAAAAACATTTGATTCAGCTTCAAATAGACATAACGGAAAAAGAGCTATACAAACAAAAAAATGATCATATACAATAACACAAGAAATTCCTTGGCCAAATATTATAGTGGATGGCCTTTCGGCTCTCGGCCCTTTAATAAAATCTCTCAACCCATTTATCTCTCTCTATGTATTCCTCATTGTCCTTCCATCCTCACACAATCCTCCTATTTATACATAAATATGAATTTATTCCACTCCATAATTTCCTCCACACAAATCTCAACTAAAATCTAAATTAGATTTATCTTTTTTTGGATTCAACTAAGTCCCATTTAAAGAATTCCTAATCCCTAGATTATCTACCTAATTCAACTCCACTCATATCCTTAATTATTTAAAGGAATATTTACAATAATCCTCACATTTATATTTTCTCTCTTAATTTATTAAAAATGAGAAAAATAATTAAAACACCTCATCCCCTAAATTACACAATTGAATAATGAAAATATAGCTTTGATGCTCCTGCATCATCAAACAGCTAAAAAAAATTGCAAAACAATGACAGGTTGATGACATGGTAGCCCAGTCAGTACTCCAAGTATATTCAGGGAATATTCTCCAATTTTAGCCCAATGACACTGTGACAATTGTCACAACCAGATTCTCCAATGAACTTTGGAGGTGAAATTTTTTTACAGTTTTCCTAAGGTTGAAGGAGAAATTTTTTTAGTTTGAATAGTCCAACCAAAGCTAGACATGTGGTGCAGGCAGAAGCCGCCATGTGCCCCCTCTGGTAGACCCATCCAACCTTTGGAACTCGTCGAAATTCGAATTATTGTTTTATATCAAAGTTCTAGACTTATACATATATTGTGGGCTGAATGGACATATATTTTGGGGCATATCTATATTTATAACCTAAGGTCTAACTATTGGACAGACGGACATTATATGGTGGGCGAAGGGCTGAACATATTTTATGTAACCCAAGGAATAAACCATGGGACAGGGACACATATATCATGCGAGCGGATATAATTTAAATTACGGGTTATTGTTAATTAAAACAGGTTTATGTTATATGGATAAACGCGCAGTTAAGACATGCTTATCACAGTTAAGCGCAGTATTAATTTCTAATTAATCACCTTGTTAAGTTGGCAGCGGAGTTAACCGAATCGCCTATTTTGGCAGAATCCACCAAACTGACGGAGTTATTTGGAGCCTTCTCTAGGTTTGGAGGAGATATTGTAGGAAAATTGTTTTTGGTCATAACTGAACCAATTTTTGACCAATTTTGGCTCAGGAAGAGTCATTCTTGGTAGATTTTGATGTTTTGGACACATTAGAGTAGTTTTCAGAGCCAATAGAAGACACTAAAAAACATTATTTCACAATTGAGCTAATACAAAGGCTCATGCCATGGAAGCTGGACCAAGGAGATGTAGCCCAGGAGGGGTGAACTCCTTCATCAAAACAAAGTGTTATTGATTCAATGTGATGGTTTGTTGTGTGTTTGTTTTTTTTGGTTCAACATTTAGTTTCCATGCTTTTATGTTCAAGTATTCAACTTAATCTCCACAAATTTACTTGTTAATCAATCATAAGCACTTTAATAAACCCTTGTACAAGAAGAAAATATCATCACTTTTAATATAAATCTAAAGATGAAATTAGCACAACAAAACTAACATTCAAATTCAGATCAAGATGGTATCAAAGAAAAGGTTGTTTGCTTGTTTTTCTTGAGTTTTGTGCAAGAATGGTTTTAATAGATGCAATTTTGTCATGCTTACAAGGTTGAAGTTGCAGAGAGGAGAAGGGAAACTATTGGTTTCTAGTCCTGATATTAGGACCAAAAGAAGGAGAGCTACAATAGCACCATATTCACCCAAATTTCCACTCATATCTGCACTTGAAGCACCTCAAGTTTTATCTCCAGAAGTTGAGATGGAAGAGGTAGAAATTTCACAAGAAGCTGAGTTGATTGAAGAGGTACAAGCATCAGAAGTTGAGCTTGAATCCATAACCATCATGTCAGGTGTTGGAGAGATTCAAGGACATTTCAAAAGAGGAATATTTCAAGAGAGACTTCAATGACATAAAGAGGATGGTTAAAATCATGTTTTATGCATTCATTGTTGGAATGGCAGGAGAAGGATCTAAGCCTCCACATGGAGAAGTAACTTCAAATGATAATAAGGATGAAGAGAAGAGTTCAAAGGGTAGTGGAGGAAAGGCACCTCCATATCCACCATCCCCATCCTCATAATCTTCATCAGCATCATCTTCCACTTCCACCACAAAAACCATCCATACTCATTCAAAAACCCCAAAAGGAAAAAATCCATTACTCAAATTGGATAGTAATTTTGAACTTCCCATGTACAATGGTGAGGTAAATGCAAATAAGTTGGACAATTGGAGATATATTTAAGAATTCAGAACCTATAAGAAGATGACATAAATATCCAGTTGGCTTCATTAAGTCTAGAAGGAGCAACTCTAGTATGGTGGGAAGAAAATACTCTAGTTTATTTCTTCAATTAAAATATAGTTTTATCCATTAGCCTATATGCAAAAATCCATTATGATTTGGCAAAAATTTAGGCAAGTCAAGGGTAAAACAATTCAAGAATATACCAAAGAGTTTAGGAAAAGGTCTTTTTTGTTAGAAATAAACTTTAATTCCCAAGATACACTCTTGAAATACATTGGGGGTTTACATTCATATTTGAAACATACTATCCTTATGTTTAACCCATGAAATTTAGATGAAGTTTGTGTGCAAGCCACACATCTTGATGCAAGGGGAAAAAACATTCAGGAAGAGGGCAGTAAGAAGAATCCGTTCAAGGGTAAGGGAAAAGAGAAGGGAGGAAAACGGAAGGGAGAGAAGAATGCAAGTGTTAAGAAAGAAGGGGAGAAAACTACATGAAAACATTGTTCCAAAGAAGGGCATGATGAAGCCCACTATTGGAAATTACATCCTGAACTAAGGCCTAAGAAACCAAACAACAAGGGGAAACAAAAGATGACAGCCACCACACAACATGATCTTGGATCTAGTTCTGGTGATGAGACCAAGTTTGTATCCATGGTCAAAAATGGAAAAGAATCTATAGCAAGTACTAGTTTCTCAAATTCTCACAACAACACTCTAAATGAAGAAACAAGGATAGAATTGTTCCATGTAAGGGTGCTTTCAAATCATACAAAGATTGATGCATTGTTTTATAGTGGGTCAAAAGCAAACTTGATTTCATAATACTTGGTCCAAAATATTAACCTTGAAACTGTACCACATCATAAGCCATACCTTTTGGATTGGATAGTCAAGAATGCCAATTTACAGGTTACAAGGAAAAGCATATTTCGATTTTTTATTACTGCAAACGTTTTTGATGAAGTTGAGTTAGATGTAGTTCCACTTGAAATTTCAGGAATTATCTTGGGAAGTCCATATTTTTATGACAGGAAAGTGGTATTTTATCACCATGAGAAAAAATATCATTTTCTCAAGGATGGGGTGGTGTATATTGTGAGAGGTCATCACAAAAAGCTAAATATTTCTTTATTTAATGCACGACATATGAAGAGACTAGTTGATGTAAGTAAAAATTTTGTGCTTCTCATGATCAAGAAAAAGGATGATATTGAATATGAATCTTTTGAAGGATGTGATGAAATATTAAAATATTATTTGTTTTATGTGGTAAGTCAACATGGCGAGATGTTTCAAGAACCAAGTGGGTTGCCTCCCAAGAGGGGAATTCAGCATGAGATTCAGCTGCCAAAAGATGTTCCACTTCCAAACATTGGTATGTATCGCATGTCAATCATAGAGAGTTTGTAAATAAAGAAGAAAATCCAATAATCGTTAAACAAAGGTATCATACGCCCATCTACTTCACTATGTGGTTCACTGATTTTTTTGGTACCAAAGAAGGATGGGAATTGGCGCATGTGCATAGATTTACGTGCACTGAATAAAATCATGGTAAATAATCGTTATCCACTCCCACGAATTGATGATTTTCTTGATCAATTAACATATGAAAATTATTTCACTAAGCTCTTCTTACGAAGTGGTTATCATCAAGTTAGAATAGCTGAGGAGGACATTTGGAAAAATGCATTTAAAACTAGGCAAGGATTGTTTGAGTGGCTAGTTATTCCATTCGGTCTAACAAATTCTCCAGCTACTTTCATGAGAGTTATGAATGATTTTTTAAGACCATTTCTATATGACTTCTTCATTGTTTACTTAGATGATATTTTTATATTCAGCAAATCAAGAGATGGAACATGTCGTGCATGTGAACAAGGTACTTGATGTCTTGAAAAAAGAGTAGTTATTTTTAAAGATGTCGAAGTGTGAGTTTGGCAAGACTTCTTTAGTGTGTTTGGAACACATTGTTGGAGGAGGTGAGTTGAAGATAGATGCTTCCAAGGTTGAGATCATTTTGAATTGGCCCAAGCCCAATACAACTACGGAGGTAAGAAGCTTTCTTGGGGCAACACAATATTGGAGGAAATTCATTGCTAATTTTTCTTCCATTGCAGCTTCGTTTCATGCATTGAAAAGTGTCGATAAAGCCTTCCATTTGGGAGATATGTAGCAAAAATCATTTGATGCTTTAAAAAAAAAGATAATTTTAGCACCGGTATTGGCTCTTCCAAATATTAGACAGCCATTTTAGATCCAAATAGATGCTAGTGATTACACCATGGGAGAAGTTCTCATGCAGCATGGTAAGCCCATTTTGTTTCATTATGAAATTTATAATGGAGTTGTGACTAACTATCGCACCTATGAAAAAGAGTTATATGCATTGGTAAAAGGTGTAAAGAAATGGAAGCACTATTTAATGGGGAAATATACCATTATCCATACCGACCAACAACCATTGTAGTACTTACAATCACAATAAAAGTTGCACCAATCAAGACATTACAGATGGATGGGATTTCTAAAACAATTCCATTTGGTTATTAGGTATAAAAATGGAATATACAATAAGGTAGTTGATATTCTCTCTAGGACTATTGTAAATTCATCTATTATACTCAAGCACAATTCAGTTATGTGTGAAAGTTACATTGAACAATATGCATATGATAGTGATTTTCAAGATGTGTATGAAAGCTCTAGTCAAGGAAACCAAATTGAAGAGTTAGATTATCATGTGCATAATAGTTTTTTGTATCGCTTGGGAAATTTATGTATTCCATAGGGAGAAAGAAACATTATCATAAGGGAGGTGCATTCTTCATTGATTGCTGGAAATTTCAGTGTAGGAAAGATGATAGTGAATATCCAAAGGTATTGTTACTGGCCATGCATGATTGATAGTGTATCTCGTTTCACTAGAGGATGTTCTTTGTTTGCAATAAGTAAGCCTAGCAATAGGAAACTAGGATTTTACACTCCACTTTTAGTACCTTCGCATCCTTGGGAGGGTATCTCAATGGATTTTGTAGGAGGTCTTCCAATGTCAAGAAAAGGTCATGATTACTTGTATGCAGTTGTAGATAGGTTCAACAAAATGTGTCTTTTGATGCCATGTAAAAAAAAAATTGCAACTGAACAAAAAACTAATATTTTCTTTCAAAATGTATGGGTTCATTTTGGTCTTCCTACTTCTATTGTAACTGATCGAGATTCCCAGTTTGTTCGGAATTTTTGGTAAAAATTGTGGGACATGATGGAAACTAAGTTGAATAAGAGTACATCCTTTCATCCGCAAACAGATGGTCAGACAGGGGTGGTTAACATGACATTCATTCATCTTCTTAGAGGTTATTGTAGTAAACATCCCAAGTTGTGGGATGAACAGTTGCATTACATTCAGCATGCATACAACAGGGAAAATCATTCTTCAACAAACACATCGCCATTTGAGGCATGTCTTGGGTACTTGCCAAGATCACTTTTGGACTTCATATTTGATAAATATGTCGCTATACATGATCATATTCACATAGATAAGGCAAGGAAGTTCATTGAGAAAATTCAGTTGGTACATCACATAGTGCAAGAACAGCTTGAAAAGAGTCAAAGAAACTATAAGGCAAGGAATGATAAACACCATGTTGATCACAAATTCTAGGATGGAGATGAATTTTGGTTATATATCAGTAGAGAAATACTTCAAGGGGAAGGTAAAAATATTAAGCTAATCCATTATGGTCCTTTTAAAATTCTGAAAATGATTGGTAACAATACATTTAGGCTAGATTTTCCTCCTTAAATACAAATATGTTATGCCGTTAATGTTGAGAATTTGAGATTGTTTGAACCTCCATTGATTGATGATTAAGGAGAGCATGTTCAACTGCCATCAATAAATGATTTATCGCCATAATATCTTAATGAAATTTAGCAAGATCTCATACTTGATAGAAGAACCAGAACTTCAAGAAGAGGGAATGTTGAATGCTTTAGAGTGGGACTCAAAGGACAAAATCCTTCCAAAAACAAATGGATGGAGATTGAAAGGGTGAGGGAGTTGTACCCTCATATTCTAAAGAATTGATAGTATATTTTGGGGTCCAAAAGACTTTTAGTGGGGAGGAATGATCAGAGGCTCAATATTAATCTCAAAAATTAAAGTGCTCAGAAATGATCCAAACAAGAATGACAGCGAAGAGATCATCATCGGGAATCTGGCGCAATTCATTTCATCAAAATCCGACTTCAGATGAGGAAGTTATGACCTACTTCCCATTTTCTCAAACAGCTAAAAAATTGCAGAATAGTAACATGTTGATGACATGGCCACCCAGTCAGCACTCCAGGTATATTCAGGGAATATTCTCCAGTTTTAGCCCAATGACACTGTGACAAGTGTCACAACCAGATTCGCTAGTGAACTTTGGAGGAGAAATTTTTTTACAGTTTTCCTAAGGTTGAAGGAGATTTTTTTTAGTTGGAATAGTCTAAGCAGAGCTGGGCACATGGTGCAACCAGAGGCCACCATGTGCCCCCTTTGGTGTACCCATCCAACCTTTGGAATTGGTCAAAATTAGAATTATTGTTTTATATCAAAGTTCTGGACCTATATATATTGCGGGCTGAATGAACATATATTTTGGGGAACATATATATTTTTAACCTAAGGTCTAACTATTGGACAGGAAGACATTGTATGGTGTGAGACGGGCTGCACATATTTTATGCAACACAAGGTATAAACCATGGGATAGGGACACATATATCATACAGGCAAAGATAATTTATAATCCAAATTTTATGACTTAAGGGTTGATGTTTTACATTGTGGAACAAAATTATGGTGCAGGGGTCAGGGTCAAACCCACAGCCTACCCCGCGCCACTCCACCATCTTACCGCCTCATCTATCTGTTGGGTCTTAATCCTATACAGTTACAACTTCTACATATTGTTTGTCAATTCTAATGGCGGGGTTTCGGAGGGGGCCAACGCCCTCCCATATGACTTCATTGCAAGAACTGTGGGCTGAGCAAAACCAACGCGTAGAGATTAACGTTAATCCATGTTGATGTTGTTAGCAACCTATAAATATAGGATTAATAATTTTGACTTGACTGATGGTAGTCTTGTAAATATGTACAAACTTTGCTTTCCACGAGTTATTTTCCCATATTTAGTAAAAAAAAAAAAAAAAAAGAGGGTAAAAAGTCCTTAAAGAAAGATCAAAGGACTTAGAAAAAATAATATACCCCAAAAGAAAAAGATGAATAAAACATGAAAGTGTGCAAGTCTAGATGCAACTACTTTTACTTCTTGTAGTTGATTATGACAGACTATCAATAAATGCCATAATCCATGATGAGTTGAACAATTTAATCTTAACTTGTCATGTTTCAATTTTACTTGTTGTAGATAGTGAATAAGGAATTGCCATACAGTTTAATCATGTCAATTCAGTAGTTAGATAGAGAATAAGTGAATCCAACAGTTTAATATGGATTCATGGATGAAATAAGTGTAGAATTAGCTAGTTTTATTGCTTTCAGAAAGAATAAATGTTGTAAAGGTTGCTAGCACAAATGCACCTAGTCAAATGGAAGAAAAAATGTTAGCAGTTAAAATTGGGTAGGTAGAAGAAGGTGAGAAGCATCATTGTAAATATTATTCGCTAGGGCTACAAATAACTAACTTCCCTTCCCCATAGCCATTTATCATTCTAAACTATCAGTCAGAAAGGCTCAAGGCATTTCTTTGACTTCTGTTGGGACTAGACCCAAGGCTCTATGGCTGATTAGTTGAAAGTGTTAAATGTCTATATTAATCCCTAAATCACATCATCATTCCATTCATGCATTCATTTCCCTGAATAATCCTAAGTAAAAACGCCATTTTTACTTAAAGATACTCTAATTCCCATTTGATTAACTTCCCACATCACATGAAAGCATTAAACCCTCAAAATCACATTTTATCCTAAGATTGAAGTGATGAAGTTATTATAACGCAAATTTACCTTTAAATTTCACTTTTCTTATCTATGTTGATGTGTTTTGAGTATACATTGTCCCCTTGTCATATTAACCTTAAATTATTTAATAACTCCCTATAGAATAACCTTTTCCTATTTTATATAACTCCTTTTTATAAAATATCCCCTAAAAACCCATTTATATAACTTTAGCCAAAGTTATTTATCCCCATATGTTTAAATAGAAACCCACCTTATACCCCCTTTGGCTAGAAATAACCTTATGTAAATATCCCACCCTCTATGGTTATTAAATCAACACAGTTTAATTAACTATATAATAAAAAATACTCAAAAAGTCTTTAAACATGTTTATATGTGTTTAAAACAAAAAATATAATTCCCGAAGTTTAATTTAAACTAAACTTCAAATAAAATCATTCCTTGTTTATACATCCCTTTCCCCAATTACACTTAAACCCAAGGTTAAAACCTTAAACTTTGTAACCTTTGGTAAAACCCCTTTACCAAAGTCCCAACCTTGGTTAAATCATTATTAACCCTCCCCGTTCTATATATAAACTCCTTTTATGTATTAGAAATCCCTTGTCCATCCCATATCCACAGTGATATCGGATTCATTTTTAATCATCTGATAATCTTCACAATTATAATCCGATAGTTGTCATCGAATGCGATGAATCATCTCAGTCTTCCTTTCCCTTCGGTCACATTGAACCTCAATCGTCCAATCATCACTCTCTTCGAAAATCTAACGATCCTCATCAAACGCGATAAACTTATTTCATTCCCATCCTCCCCCATTGCATTGAGTAATACATGTTAGATCGTCATCAGCTCTTTGATCCAACGGTCCAAATTGAACCCGATAAGTCTTTTTCCCCGTCCCCACCATTTCATATCGGATCAAATTTCAGCCGTTGATCTCCCCTTATTAAGTCGACTGTACAGATTAATAGCCCCGGCCCCACTGCATTTACCCCATAACTCTGCATCAAATCCTGACCCTTCACTCCACTCTGCCAGATCGGACGATACAAATTCCTTTTCACATTTTTAAAGTGATCGAATGAAGTTCCCAAAATATTTTGCGAAAAAAATTG
The DNA here is from genome assembly GCA_034641835.2 of Pinus albicaulis. Taxonomy (NCBI): domain Eukaryota; kingdom Viridiplantae; phylum Streptophyta; class Pinopsida; order Pinales; family Pinaceae; genus Pinus; species Pinus albicaulis. The sequence continues at coordinate 943,284,467 of CM076577.1, forward strand.
TTTTGATAAATCGCCGCCTGCTATGTGTCCTCCTTTCATTCGATCGCATTCCAAAAGGAAAAAACCATTTACTTCTCAAACACAATGCGAAAACCATTTCTGGTTTCTCCTTCAAGTGCACAAACCACTCCCACCATTCCTGCAATAAATGTAATTGAAAGGTGAATAGACTAAGGTTTAATGCATTAAAACTTAACTATTTTCCATCGCATTTCACCTATTTGCCAGTAAAACCTTTGAGAACCTTTGCAAAGCCTCCCGACACCATTTTCGAGTCATCTCTGGACCTGTAAATCATTTTTACTCTGAAAATTGTTCCCGAGAATCTCCACAACCTCTGCCAGCCTAATTCAACAGAATTGAAGATTGTTGCAGACCTACGACCCTCTTCGACCGCAACCATACTTGTTCAGGGTATTTTTCAATAATCCAACTTGCGAATTCTTAATTCCCAAGAACAAGATTAAACCAATTTGAATATAAAAGCCAAAATCCTCATTTTGCAGTCTTTTTTTGAAAACAAATTCCGAACACAGATTAATTAAAAGACTTCTTTTCCACATTTGTACCATTCAGGAAACCTTGTTTCCTGTCTTAGCCCATTTTTCATCTCTCAAAAGCCTAATTTTAGCAAAGAAAGCCCAAAATAAGCCATCCCTAATTGCTCAGTTTCATCTCTGTTAAACTGAAATACTCCTGCAAACTATTTAAACTTGTAGAAGTAAGCCTAATAATGCCTAAAAACAGAGTTAAACCTTCACATACTGATCTCATTCCACAAGTATTTTAAAAAAGCCTTCAATCACCTCCCTTCAAACCTGGATTTCATTAAAAAATTGTTTGATTTTTGCAGGTTATTATCAGAATATGGATTTGGGCCAACAGTTTCAATACTAGTTGACAAAATTGTTTGCTCCAAATTCTCAGATTTTAACTCAATATCTTCATTCAACAAATAGTTTTCATACAAAGAAAGAAAAAAATCAAGTCAGAGAGAGAGAGATAAGAATGATGAAATTTTCATAGTGAATGGTAAAAGTGAAATCATAATTCACAATGACACTGAAAACATAACAGTCAAAGAGTATCAGTGGTTAAAGTGTATCAGGTAAAAGTCAGAGTGAAAGTTAAAACAAAGTTACAAGAGCAGTCAAAGGTAAACAGTAAAAGTGAATACAGAGGCAATAAAATGGTAAAAATATATGAAAATACTTTCACCAACAATGAAGTTTATCTAAAGTGAAAGTAAAACGGTTAAAAGAACAAAAAGGTGAAAAGATGAAAACACAACAAGAAGGAACATTTTTGCAGAAATTCATGTTTAAGCCATTTTTTTGCAGAAACTATTGTGACCAATCCAAGATTAATTTTGCAACACTGAAGGATTTTTATGTTCTTAAGATGGCCATATACAAAAACCTCTCTCACTTTTCTAACAGCCATTATGGATTTGGAAATATTAAACAATATTGGAGAGCACTTTTTGCAGAAAATTCCTGTTAAGTCATCATTTTACAGAGAATATTGTGGCTAATTAGAAACACATCTTACAAAATGGAAGGTGGTTTTTTTTCCTAAGATACCCATCTACAAAATCCTATCTCACGTTTTGTACATTTATTTCAGAATGAGAGATACAAGTACATCTTTACAGGCTATTTTTCAGACTCTGTAAAACTCTGTTTTACACATATTTTTGCAGAGCTGATTATTCACATATGGAGAGGAATTTGCGGAAACTGAAAGAGGTTAATTTCACCAACATATTTATCCATAATACCCTCTTTCACTTTTTACATATCTATTCCTGATTGAGAAATAAAAAAATATCGTTGGACCCCAAGTTTGCAGAATTGTTGGAGAAGAATGCACAAAGAAAGGAAGCAGTTAGTGACTTGGATGCCTCATCATCAACTAAGAGTTGGATCAAATTCAAATTATCCTCTTATTCATCACCTATCCATAAAAAATAGTGCCAATTAGATGCATTATTCTTGAGTGTCCTTTACTTAAGTTCTATTTATGTAAAACAGTTAGAGATATTTGTGAACCAATCTTGATATTTTTTCAAGATATTCTAGTTTAGAATTTGTATAAATACTTCACTCTTCGAAGTATTTTTGTGTGGAATAAAATTATCAAGACTACTATAGAATTTTTTGTTGAAAACATTGGGATTTTATGTGAGTTAAGTTGAAGCAGCAAGCTGGATACTGAAGAAAAAGACAGCATAGTTAAGGATTGATGAGATAAATAGATGAGTACAATCTTTTCATGTTTTCATTGTGTATTTCTTTAATTTTCATTCATATATCATATGTATTTTCCTTCTTAAATGATAAAATAGGAAATTTATTATAGAATCAGTGTTAAAAATCTCTCTGTATCTACTATTTGTCATTATTTATGTTTTATGCTGATTTCCAGACTAGAGAATTCTTAAATGCTCTTTAGTTTCGTTTGACCTCACCTTGCCCTCTTCCTTTCTATGATCTAAGGATTCTTAATTGCCCTTAGTCCAGAATCATATCACTTCATCAAATTAGCCTTTCAAACCCTCTGAAAGTTATCTAACTTGCGCTTAGCATATTTGCATCTTTTGACCTTAGTTTTCAAGTCTTGTTAGCTAGAAATTTGACCCCATTGCCCAATGGTTAGATAGATATTTTTATGGTTTCCCTTGTAATCCTTTATTTCCACGAACCTTTCAAAAAATCAAACCCAACGGAACAATCATATCTAGCCTAATATCTGTTACCTAAACAAAGCTAAATCATAAGGAGAGATCCCTCTCCAGAAGTCAGGAAGGCTAGATCCTAGATTTCAAAAGCAAGTTTGTGGTTACCTCGGACTATTTCTCTTGAACCTAGAGAAATTACTGAGTGATAAAATAATGGAGACTCTACTGGGGAAGATTAATATTTTCTTCAGAAATATTTTACAGGTTCAGATCTGATCTATGATGGTGGACAAAAATCAGAAAGACAAAAGTTAAAATCATCCACCTGGAGATTCCAAATCTATTTCACAATCAAGACTCCACTGGAGGAATGAACCTCAAAGAAAAATATGGAAAGATCAGGATTTCAACTTGGATCTTAATCCAAGACATTATGTTCTTTCTCATTAAGAAAATTTTTCAATGTATATTGTATTTTATAGAGGATCTTAGATTAGTTTTTAATTATTTTCCTTTGAAGATTGTAAGTAATAATTCTCCTAATCTCTTTGAGCAACTTTCTTATGAATTGAATGATGATCATTTTCCAATTAAGAAGCCTCAAATAATCAAGGTTGATCTTACAATCCCTGTACATATCCCTGTACAATATAAATTTCTAGATAGATATAAGCCCCTTATTTTACCTCCTATACTCCATGATTTTCCTAAAAATACTACACATATCTTCCTAGATTTGATGGAGAGAATGATATCACTACCCAAAAACATATTCAAGGTTTTGAGAATTATTTGGATTTATTTGAGATTGATGAAGATGATGTTAAAATCAGAATTTTTGCTCTTTCTTTGCAAAATAGAATAAAGAGTTGGTTCAAAAATCTGCCTAATGCTAGCATCTCAAATTTCCAGTAGTTTATCAAAATTTTCCTTGATAGATGGATAATCAAAGTTAATCCTTTGTGATCATGGAAGAATATAATCAGTTAAAAAGACATCCAAATGAAACAATACAACAATTTTCTGACAGATTTAATCAATTTTACTATGCAATGCCAGAAAATATTAGACCTCCTCATAATTCAACTCTCTTGCATTATCCAAGTGCCTTTGATCCAGAAATAGAATTTCAGTTAAGAGAAAGAGATCCAAAAACACTTGTACAGATGCAGAAAATTGCAGTTGATGTAGAAGTTAATCTGAAAATTAGACAGGAAAAGTTGAAAGCAGAAGAAGAGGAAAAGAAAAACATTTCAGAGGTAAAACTCAGCCTTTTGGTAAGAAAATTAGATGAAAGAACACAGGAGATCACTATGAAAGATGAATTTTTAATTCAAAATCACCATGAAGAAATAGAAGAGGTTAATAGCCATAAACAAATTCCTGCTAACTCCAATTATCATAGATCAGAAAATGGATTTACAGATCAATATGTGGAAGAGGAATCTACTAATTTAATATGTATGTTTGATGACATTCTTTCTTTCGATGATTTTCCTAAGTATGATATGTTCTCCAAACTCAATCTAACTTTACAGAGCAATCAAAATCTAGTTTGTGGGATGAAGAAACTCAGTTTCAGCAGATTGAAGATAGTGATCAACCAATATGGATCAACCATGAGAGTGAGGAAGAAAAAGCAGAAAATGTGGAAATAAGTAAAGATTCTTTACCTATTTGTTTTTCTTCATTTCATTTCATTAAAGACAACTTTCATGCCATCAATAATCAGCAATCTTTAGGAATTGTTATTGACAACAAAGAAGATAATGAAACGATTGATCAAGATTTTTCAGTTTCACAATTGCAGTTATAAGTTCCCATTGACATAAATGATCAAATGACACAGGAAATTTCCATACCACTATGTTTTGAACCATTTCAGCTTTTAAAGGAAATGTGGTATAACATATTTAAAGAAAAGGATGAGAAACTTGTTGAAGTTTATGAAGTCTCATGGAAATCTATATGCTATAGGTTGCAGCCATTTTCCCAAGTTTTTCAGGATCCAATAGCAAATATGTTGAATATTGAAGGCATCCAAAGAATTCCTCTATTAACTAACTATGATTTTCAGAATCAAGATGATAAATGTTTCAACAGTCAAACATTACAATCAGTAGGAATATCATCACAAATCTTATCTGAAAGTTTACAGGGAGATAAAGATGAAAATAAAATTTCATATTCATGGTATGGAGGCCATCTAGAACAGATTTACAGTTGTTCAGATCAGTTAAACATTAGTGTATATATTTTGGAAGATCCTTTTGTACAGTTTCCAGAGTCAACAAAGGAAATTAAGTATTTCCTTATCCTATCATTTGTTGACAAATTTCTAATAGGTTGTAGAAGTACAGTTTTGATAATCAAAAATAAAATGCAACAAAGTCTATCAAAGTACATAATTCTTGAATGGTTGCATTGGCTATTTCATTTTACCTAACCAGCAGTTGGACAGCTGATTAGAGTAAGTAGGTATGATTTCAACTTATTTCAGTTTTCAATTTTCAGCTAGTTTGAAATAAATCATTAAGGTTTGAAGCTAAGGAGAAGGTCCTAAAGATATTTAAGATCTAATAAGTTTGGTTTGAGAATTGAAGTATGTTTTTGTTAGTTTCAGATCAGATTTTAGGTTACAGAAAAAGGACTATATTCAATTCAGGATTTTTAGCCACAGAAAATGCATGTTTGGGATTGGCACAATGGATCAAGCTACTAGTCAACAGTGTTCTTGACATCTCACAAAGAGATGTCATCCCCATGTGAAGCCGATGTTAGCAACCTATAAATATAGGATTCATAATTTTGACTTGACTGATGGTAGTCTTGCAAATATGTACAAAATTTTCTTTCCAAAATTTATTTTCCCATATTTAGTAAAAAATCAAAAAATCAAAAAATCAAAAAGAGGGTAAAAAGTCCTAAAAGAAAGATCAAAGGACTTAGAAAAAATAATATACCCCAAAAGAAAAAGATGAATAAAACACGAAATTGTGAAATTCTAAATGCCACTACTTTTACTTCTTGTAGTTGATTATGGCAGAGTGTCAATAAATGCCATAATCCATGATGAGTTGGAAAATTTAATCTTAACTTGTCATGTTTCAATTTTACTTGTTGTAGATAGTGAATAAGGAATTGTAATACAGTTTAATCATGACAATTCAGTAGTTAGGTAGAGAATAAGTGAATCCAACAATTTAATCTAGATTCATGGATGAAATAAGTGTATAATTAGCTAGTTTTATTGCTTTCAGAAAGAAAAAATGTTGTAAAGGTTGCTAGCACAAATGCACCTAGTCAAATGGAAGAAAAAATGTTAGCAGTTAAAATTGGGTAGGTAGAAGAAGGTGAGAAGCATCATTGTAAATATTATTCACCAGGGCTACAAATAACTAACTTCCCTTCCCCATAGCCATTTATCATTCTAAACTATCAGTCAGAAAGGCTCAAGGCATTTCCTTGACTTTTGTTGGGACCGAACCCAAGGCTCTACAGTTGATTAGTTGAAAGTGTTAAATGTCTATATTAACCCCTAAATCACATCATTATTCCATTCATGCATTCATTTTCCTGAATAATCCTAAGTAAAAACCCCATTTTTACTTAAAGATACCCTAATTCCCGTTTGATTAACTTACCACATCACATGAAAGCATTAAACCCTCAAAATCACATTTTTTCCTAAGATTGAAGTGATGAAGTTATTATAATGCAAATTTACCTTTAAATTTCACTTTTCTTAGTTATGTTGATGTGTTTTGAGTATACATTGTCCCCTTGTCATATTAACCTTAACTTATTTAATAACTCCCTATAGAATAACCTTTTCCTATTTTATATAACTCCCTTTTATAAAATATCCCCTAAAAACCCATTAATATAACTTTAGCCAAAGTTATTTATCCCCATATGTTTAAATAAAAACCCACCTTATACCCCCTTTGGCTAGAAATAACCTTATGTAAATATCTCGCCCTCTATGGTTATTAAATCAACACGATTTAATTAACTATATAATAAAAAATACTCAAAAAGTCTTTAAACATGTTTACATGTGTTTAAAACAAAAAATATAATTCCCAAATTTTTTTTAAACTAAACTTCAAATACAATCATTCCTTGTTTATACATCCCTTTCCCCGATTACCCTTAACCCCAAGGTTAAAACCTTAACCTTTGTAACTTTGGATAAAACCCCTTTACCAAAGTCCCAACCTTGGTTAAATCATTATTAACCCTCCCCGTTCTATATATAAACTCATTTTATGTATTAGAAATCCCTTGTCCATCCCATATCCACAGCGCTATCGGATTCATTTTCAATCATCCAATCATCTTCACAATTATAATCTGACGGTTGTCATCAAACACGATGAATCATCCTAGTCTTCCTTTCCCTTCGGTCGCATTGAACCTCAACTATCCGATCGTCATTCTCTTCAAAAATCTAACGATCCTCATCAAACACGATAAAATTATTTCATTCCCATCCTCCCCCATCGCATTGAGTAATACCCGTTAGATCGTCATCAGCTCTTTGATCCGACGGTCCAAATTGAACCCGATAAGCCTTTTTCCCCGTCCCCACCATTTCCTATCGGATCAAATTTCAACCGTTGATCTCCCCTTATTAAATCGACGGTACAGATTAATATCCCTGGCCCCACTGCATTTACCCCGCAACTCTGCATGAGATCCTGACCCTTTGCTCCACTCCGCTAGATCAGACGATGTAAATTCCTTTTCACATTTTTAAACTGATCGAATGAAGTTCCCAAAATATTTTGCGAAAAAAGTTGTTTTGATAAATCGCCACCTGCTACATGTCCTCCTTTCATTTGATCACATTCCAAAAGGAAAAAGCCATTTACTACTCAAGCACAATGCGAAAACCATTTATGGTTTCTCCTTCAAGCGCACAAACCGCTCCTGCCATTCCTGCAATAAATGCAATTGAAAGGTGATTAGACTAAGGTTTAATCAATTAAAACTTAACCATTTTCCATCATGTTTCACCTATTTCCCAGTAAAACCTTTGAGAACCTTTGCAGAGCCTCCCGACACCATTTTTGAGTCTTTTCTAGACCTGTGAATCATTTTTACTTTGAAAGTTGTTCCCGAGAATCTCCACAACCTCTGCCAGCCAAATTCAACAGAATTGAAGATTATTGCAGACCTGCAACCCTCTTTGATCACAACCATACTTGTTCATGGTATTTTTCAATAATCCGACTTGCGAGTTCTTAATTCCCAAGAACAAGATTAAACCAATTTGAAAATAAAAGCCAAAATCCTCATTTTGCAGTCTCTTTTTGAAAACAAATTCCGAACACAGATTAATTAAAAGACTTCTTTTCCACATTTGTACCTTTCAGGAAACCTTGTTTCCTGTCTTAGCCTATTTTTCATCTCTCAGAAGCCTAATTTTAGCAAAGAAAGCCCAAAATAAGCCATCCCTAATTGCTCAGTTTCATCTCTGTTAAAGTGAAATACTCCTACAAATTGTTTAAACTTGCAAAAGTAAGCCTAATAATGCCTAAAAAACAGAGTTAAACCTCCACAGACTGATCTCATTCCACAAGTCTTTCAAAAAATCCTTCAATCACCTCCCTTAAGACCTGGATTTCATTAACAAATTGTTTGATTTTTGCAGGTTATTATCAAAATATGGATTTGCGCCAACAGTGTCAATACTAGTTGACAAAATTGTTTGCTCCAAATTCTCAGATTTCAACTCAATATCTTCATTCAACAAACAGTTTTCATACAAAGAAAGAAAAAAATCAAGTCAGAGAGAGAGAGATTAGAATGATGAATTTTTCATATTGAATGGTAAAAGTGAAATCAGAATTCACAATGACACTGAAAACATAACAGTCAAAGAGTATCAGTGGTTAAAGTGTATCAGGTAAAAGTCAGAGTGAAAGTTAAAACAAAGTTACAAGAGCAGTCAAAGGTAAACAATAAAAGTAAATATAGAGGTAGTAAAATGGTAAAAAGAGATGAAAATACTTTCACCAACTATGAATTTTATCTAAAGTGAAAGTAAAACAGTTAAAAGAACAAAAAGGTGAAAAGATGAAAACACAACAAGAAGGAACATTTTTGCAGAAATTCATGTTTAAGCCATTGTTTTGCAGAAACTATTGTGACCAATCCAAGATTAATTTTTCAAAACTAAAGGAGATTTATGTTCTTAACATGGCCATCTACAAAAACCTCTCTCACTTTTCTAACAGCCATTATGGATTGGGAAATATTAAACAATATTGGAGAGCACTTTTTGCAGAAAATTCATGTTAAGTCATCATTTTGCAGAGAATATTGTGGCCAATAAGAAACACATCTTGCAACAATGAAGGATTTTTTTGTTCCTAAGAGACCCATATACAAAAACCTATCTCACATTTGGTACAATTATTTAATAATGAGAGATACAAGCACATATTTACAGGCTATTTTTCAGACTCTGTAAAACTTTGTTTTACACATATTTTTTCAGAGCCGATTGTGCACAGTTGGAGAAGAATTTTAGGAAACTAAAATAGGTGTATTTCACCAACATATTTATCCATAATAACCTCTTTCACTTTTTACGTATCTATTTCGGATTGAGAAATACAAAGATATCATTGGACCCCAAGTTTGCAGAATTGTTGGAGCAGAATGCATAAAGAAAGGAAGCAGTTAGTGACTTGGATGCCTCATCATCAACTAAGAGTTGGATCAAATTCAAATTCTCCTCTTAGTCATCATCTATCCATAAAAAAATTTTCCAAATAGATGCATTAGTCTTGAGTGTCCTTTACTTAAGGTCTATTTATGTAAAATAGTTAGAGATATTTGTGAACCAATCTTGATATTTTTTCAAGATATTCTAGTTTAGAATTTGTATAAATACTTCACCCTTTGAAGTATTTTTGTGTGGAATAAAATTATCAAGACTACTATAGACTTTTTTGTTGAAAACGTTGAGATTTTATGTGAGTTAAGTTGAAGCGGCAAGCTGGAGACTGAAGCAAAAGACATCATAGTTAAGGATTCATGAGATAAACAGATGAGTACAGTCTTTTCATGTTTTCATTGTGTATTTATTTAAGTTTCATTCATATATCATATGTATTTTCCTTCTTAAATGATCAACTAGGAAATTTATTACAGAATCAGTGTTAAAAAGCTCTCTGTATTTACTAATTGTCATTATTTATGTTTTCTGATGATTTCCAGACTAGAGAATTCTTAAATGCTCTTTAGTTTCATTTGACCTCCACTTTCCCTCTTCCTTTCTGTGATCTAAGGATTCTTAATTTCCCTTAGTCCATAATCATATCACTTCATAAAATTAGCCTTTCAAACCCTCTGAAAGTTATCTAACTTTCCCTTAGCATATTTGCATCTTTTGACCTTGGTTTTCAAGTCTTGCTGGATAGCAATTTGACCCCATTGCCCAATGGTTAGATAGATCTTTTTATGGTTTCCTTTGTAATCCTTTATTTCCACCAACCTTTCAAAAAATCAAACCCAACTGCATAATCATAGCTAGCCTAATATCTGTTACCTAAAAAAAGCTAAATCATAAGGAGAGATCCCTCTCTAGAAGTCAGGAAGGCTAGATCCTTAATTCTAAAAGAGGTTCTTGGTTACCTCTAGTAAGTTACAAAGTTTTAAATATTTCTGATAGAAAATTTACTAGAGTGATAACAAATGCCATTAAACTGCAAGTTATTGTTAATTAAAACAGGTTTATGTTATATGGATAAATGCGCAGTTAAGACGTTCTTATCACAGTTAAGCACAGTCTTAACTACTAATTAATCACCTTGTTAAGTTGGCAGCGGCGTTAACGAAACCGCCTATTTCAGCAGAATCCACCAAACTATCGGAGTTATCTGGAGCCTTCTCTAGATTTGGAGGAGACATTATATGAAAAAAAAAATTGGCCATAACTGAAAAAAATTTCGAATAATTTTGGCTTAGGAAGACTCATTCTTGGTATATTTTGATGTTTTGGACACATTGGAGTAGGTTGCAGAGGAAATAGGAGACTGTAAACAAAATTCTTTGCACAATTGAGCTAAGACAAAGGCCCATGCCATGGAAGTTGGACCAAGGAGATGTAGCCTAGGAGGCGTGAACTTTTTCATCAAAACAAAGTGTTATTGATTAAATTGTGATGGTTTGTTGTGTGTTTGTTTGCTTCTATTTAGCATTTAGTTTCCATGATTTTATGTTCAAGTATTCAACTTAATCTCGAAAAATGTATTTTTTAATCAATCATAAGCACTTAAATAAACCCTTGTACAAGAAGAAAATATCATCACTTTTAATATAAATCTAAAGATGAAATTAGCATAGCAAAATCAACATTCAAATTCAGATCATAGCAAGACACCATTGTTCTTCTTTCTGAAAATCACTACATGAATAAGTTGATAAGATAGAGCTTTAAGGCGAATTTCCCTCCTTTTTTTTCAATAAATGTGTGGGCACGGTTTCTTTCTCTGAGAATTTCCATATTTATGAATACCATGCCATTGTAGATGTTGTATGGGGAACTTATTCAACATTAGAAATTTCTATTTCCTGCTCCCAACCTGAAATATCTTGCTTGGGAGCATCTTTTGCTTCAAATGCAAGTTGAAAGAGACCATGACCCCTAATGGTATGAACATGTTTAAACTCTAGATTGTATTCTTGTACGCAAGTCATCCACTTTTCCCTCTTCTCACCCATATATTGATGCACAACAAGTTTTTTGACTAGATGAGGCACAAAAATGATCGTGTGAGCTTTAAGGAGATAGGGACTGAAATATTTTATTGCCTTATATACAACATATGCTTGTTTGTCAATGGAAGGATAATTTAGCTCTAACCTCTGTAAGATAACACTCATAAAATAAATGGGTCGTTCATTCCCTTCAGCATCCTTATGAGTTAGTACGGCCACAATAGATGAATCTAAATAAAAAGTGTAAAGAAGGAAATATTTTCCATAATCAGGACTAAATAATGCAGGTGCATCAACAATAGCTTGTTTAATTTGAGGAAAAAAACATCCTTTTCCATTTTATCCCATTTGTAAGTTGCATATTTCTTAATCATCTCCTACAATGGTTTAACTATCTAAGCATAATCAGAGATGAACTTTCACAGGAAATTAAAATTCCATAAGAAAGATTGCATATCTTTCTTGTTCATTAGGAACAGGATCTGAGTTATAGATTTGACTCTTTCAGGGTCAAATTTGATTCCACTCTTTGCAATGATATGTCATAAGAGAGTTCGTTCTGACACACCAAAGATGTTTTTATTGGGATTAAGAGAAATCCCATATTTATGACACCGCTCAAATAATTTCTTTAGATGACATACATGATCTAATATTCTTTTCGAAAACACAGTTACATCATCCCAATAAATAACTACACTTTGGCCAATCGGGCCATGGAAAGTGATGTTCGTTTCTCTTTGAAATGTAGCACCAACATTGATAATGCTAAATGAAATTCACTTAAAATAAAACTTCCCCCACTTGTTCTTGAAGGAGTTTTGAGATGATCCAGTTCCTCCACTAACACTTGATTATATCCATAAAAACCATCTAGTAGCGAGAACATATCATAACCATATATTGTTTGGAGGATCTGTTCCATGGATGGAACTAGGTAATTATCTTTATCTGATGCCTGATCAAGGTTACGTAAGTCTACACATAACCTTATCTCACCAGAATTATTTCTATCTAGGAACAAATTTGAAACCCAAGTGGAATGTCTAACCTTGAAAATGATCCAAGCATCCAAGAACTTTCTCAATTTTTTTTGTATTAGGGGCTCCAATGTTGGATGAACTTTCCTTAGTTTCCGTTGAAATTTTTTTACCCCTTATTTTATGGGAATTTCATACTGGATGATACGAGTATCATATGTCTTCAAATCATCTTATGTCCATGCAAACACATCATAGTACTATTTGAATAGGCGAATGATTTTTTTCATTCTTATGGAGAACAACATGTACCAAGGTTTACATATTTTATATCTTCTTGTGTTCCAAGATTGACTCGTTTAGATGACAACTTCAAGCTCTAAGTCTTAGTATCAATTGTTCCTATGAACCGGTTTTGCAAGTCATATAATTTTTCAAGGGAAATTACACCTTTGAGCATAGTATTTCCTTTCATCACATTATATGCCTCTTGCAAAAAAAATTCATGATCATCATTTTCTTGGAAGCACCCTCAAATACATTAGAATTAGCCATAAAATGCAGTTTCTGTTGGTCATCATTGAAAACATAAAAGTTAGTGAGGTTATCAGGTATAGAAGCTTTATATATAATATATATAGAAAAATTACTCCATAATGGTGAATTATAGCAGCTGCATTTGATAATGTATCTGCTGCAACATTTCTCAGCCTAGGAAAAAAATGATATTGAATGCTTTAAAATAATTAATTAATTGCCATACCTCTTGTTGGTAGTTTTTAATATTTGGTGCAACACAGTGGATAGTATCTCGTACCTGAAGAGTGACCAATTCTACCTTCATATCGATGGATTTCTTTAGTCCAAGCACGAGTGCTTCATATTCAGAAGTATTATTTCTACACTCGAACTTCAATGATCCAGGTGGATATTGGTGTCCACCCGCCTATTCCACTTGGGGCCCCACCATTGTCTCTTTCAGTTTTTTCACAACTTACTATTTTTAGCAATTTTTCGGGTCCTGGACTTTCGGAGCCATTTTGAAGCCCCAAACGGAGATAGTATGCCGAAGTTACGTCCCTGAGAAGTTGAAACACCAATTTACCCAAACAGGGCCCATAGTTTTGGCGCTTCATCTCCTAGGGTTAGGTTTTTGGACGTTGAGAGTTCTCCATTGTTTCTCCATAATAAATAGGCCCTCAAGCCTCATTGTAACATAGTTCAGAGGTCTGTAGCTACCAAATCTCTTCTTAGAGATTCACTACCAGCACCCTAGCTATTTTATTTCCATCATGTTTGTAAGCATATTTCTGTGATTTGATATTAATGAAATGAAGCCTTATTTCCACTGTATTTCTATGTTTATGGTTATTTCTGTATTCTGTTGTGTTCCTGCATAAATCTAGATCAGTGATATCAGAGCGGTCTATTTTTTCTCGATCCTTCTTTTCATGTCCCCAACGAGGTTAGGGTATAAGGAGTTAGGGCTCGATCTGGTGGAACCTTTGCAAGATCAGCCTTGCAAACCCTGACGGACACCCATGGGGGACGAAAAGAAAGATGAGGGAGTAGGATATCCTATAAAAATATTTCTCAAAGAGGCCCTAAAAAAAAAAAGGAACGCGATGATGGATAAATTTTCCCAAATCCTTCAACGACTGCCCACTGGCAGCGCATTTGCATCCAGCAGCCACTCTAGAGGCACGACTCCCTTTAAGGTGCAAGTAAACTTTGACATTCCCATATTTGAGGGTCAAATAGATGCAAATGTCTTAGATAGATGGTTGAATCTATTAGAAGGATATTTCTTAGTTCATGACTTTTCCAACCAGGAGAATATTATTTTTGCACTCCTCAAAGCTACCCCCCATGTCAAGGACTGGTGGGAAACCTACTATGAGAAAAAGGACGAGACGGAACCCTCTCTGTTCTCAGCCGTACCCACTTGGAATTATTTCCAAGATGCCATCAAGGAACAATTTTGTCCCGTGGGAAGCTATGAGGACAAGTACATACAATGGACCACGCTATGGCAACAAAGGGATCAAGATGTGCATGAGCTAACGAATTTGTTCCATACCCTGTGCATAAAGTTGGGTATCAAATATTCAGAGAAACATTTGGTGCCAAAGTATCATGGTTGTCTACACAGATACATTCAGGAGTAAATGGAGTTCCTCAACATCTCCTCACTTGGTACAGCATATCGGTATGCTGCCAAGATTGAGCATAAATTCAAATAGAAGAGGCGAGACTTTGGATCTACAAATCAAAAGCAAGGGAAAGGTGCCCCCAAACCACAGAACAAAGGACAAAGCCAAGGCATGGTAGCCCAATACAACCTGCCAAAGACACAAGCAAAGAAAAACATCACGAATCCAAAGAAGGACACGGAAAAGTGGTGTGAGTTCCATAAGAGCTCCGCTCACAACACAAGTGAGTGTCGGGCCAAGCAGTCGCTGGTGGATGAGATGCGGGCTTCTGAATCAGATGCATGCTCTGACTCTGAATCAAAACCTGACAAGGTGAATGAAAAAGAGAAGAATATTATTGATGCAGAACCCAACGCCAATGTTGCCACTACGAAGATCCATAAGGAGGAACTAGAAGATCCAGAGGAGGCAGAGCGTCTCTTCCACTCCCAAATGTGGGTAAAGGGTTCCCCGCTACGGTTCATTGTTGACAATGGGAGCCAAAAGAACCTCATTTCAGCAGATGTCATGAAGTGGTTGGGCTTGCAGACCACAGCGCACCCACAACCATACACCATCAGGTGGCTTCACCAAGGACAGGATCTCCGCGTTAGCCAGCAGTGCCACCTTCCCTATAGCATCAAGCCCTTTACCGATGAGGTATTGTGTGACATTTCTCCTATTGATGTTTTTGATGTATTATTAGGCCAACCATACTTTTGGAAGTGATATTTTGTGTATGAGTCTTAGCCTTGCGTTGTTATTGTTACTTTGGGAAATAAATTTTACAAGATACCATAGGTACCACTGCCTCCCACTATCTCTTTGGTTATTGCAAAACAATGCAGTAAGCTCATTTCCCAAACCAGGAAATTTTTTTTCCTGATTATCCACCCCTAGGGCAAGAAGAATACTATGGCCATGACCTCCAGACATGGCTCCTCTACACGACAACAACAAATGGATAAGGTTGTGGAGGAGTACAGGGACATATTCACCTCACCCACAGGGGTGCCTCTACACTGTTAATTCAAGCACCCCATTGACTTGGCCCTAGGTGCGCTGCTACCCAATGGACCGATCTATAGAAGCTCTATTCTAGAGAATGATGAAATCAAGAGGCAGATTCAGGAGTTGCTGCAGAAAGGTCACATCCTGCCAAGTTCATCTCCTTGTGGGAGCCCGATCGTGTTGATAGAGAAGAAGGATGGGACTTGGAGACTCTGTATTGATTATCGGGTGCTAAACAATATCACTGTCCGGAATAGGTACCCAATCCCATGCATTGATGACCTTATGGATCAACTCAAAGGGAAAAAATATTTCAGCAATATCGACTTGAAGTCTGGGTATCACTAGGTAACAATAGAACCCTCTGATGTGTGGAAGACTACCTTCAAAGCCAAGGAGGGCCTTTTTGAATGGCTCGTCATGCCTTTCGGATCGACAAATTCTCCTGGAGCCTTCATGAGGTTGATGGATGACATCTTGCGTCCATTCACCAACTCATTTGTAGTGGTATACTTGGATGACATTCTGATCTTCAGCCAGACTTGGGAAGAGCACCTCCACCACATCTGAGAAGTCTTCCAAACACTGTGGCAACACAAGTTGTGTGACAATTTGGAGAAGTGCACTTTTAGCATGACCTAGGTTCAATATCTGGGATACATTATTGATGAAAGGGGAGTGCATGTGGATCCAGCCAAGATCCAAGTCATTTAGGATTGGCCAGCCCCAACCACCCTAACAGAGCTTCGCAGCTTTCTGGGTCTTGCTAATTTCTACAGTAGGTTTGTGTTGGGATTCTCTCATATCACTTGGCCCTTGAGTCAAGTCACCAAGGAAGGAGCGAAAGAAAAATTATGTTGGTCGAAATATCAACAGAAGGCGTTCGCAGAATTGAAACATTGCCTTCGTTCTGCCCCATTGCTCACATTACCAGACTTGCAACAACCATTTGAGATCAAGATAGATCTGCCTCTGACTATGCTATTGGGGCAGTTCTTACTCAACAGGGGCATCCACTGGCATATCACAGTGAAACATTGTTTGACACAATTTGAAATTATCCCACTTATGACAAAGAAATGTATTCCATTGTGCAGGCTTTTCGACAATGGAAGCATTACATTTTGGGGAAGGAGACAATCATCCACATAGACCACCGACCCCTATAGTTCATACAGACACAAGGGAAGTTGCAGAACGATCGCCATCAGAAGTGGTCCACATATCTGCAACAATTTCATTTGAAAATCAAGTACAAGAAGGGTAGCACCAATAATGTTGCAAACTGCCTTAGCCGAGCACCGACCGTGGCCATAACCACCGTTCTCAACTCTTGTGTGCATGAGACTTATGATTGGCCGCTTCTCTACAAGAGCGATCTGGAATTCAGCTACACATACAAGGCACTCTTAGGGGGTATGTAAGTTCCAAATTTTCACCTCCAAGATACATTATTATGTCACCTGGGACACCTTTGTGTTCCTTCAAGCGAGCATGCCAAGATGATATGGGAAGCGCACTAAAATCAATTCCCTGGGAATTTTTGGGTCGAGAAAACAGTGGCAATATTGCATAAGTATTTCTATTGGCCGAACCTTCGATAGGATGTCAGGAAGTACATCAGATATTGCACCGCTTGCACCATTTCCAAACCAACAATCAAGAATAAAGGGCTCTATACTCCACTACATACCCCTAGTCGACCTTAGGAATCCATCTCCATGGATTACATGTCAAGCCTTCCTTCTAGTAAGAATGGAAACGATTGTGTTTTCATGGTCATCGACAGATTCTCAAAGATGGCCATTATGGCAGCCTGCAAGAAGAATATCATAGTAGAAGCCACTGCTAAACTCTTCTTTGAACGAGTGTGGGTGCACTTTGGGATCCCACAGTCTATCATATCAGATCGCGACAGCAGGTTCCTCATCACATTTTGGTCTAGCCTCTAGTCAATGTTGGACACCAAGCTCACCAATTCCACAGCTTTCCATCCCCAAACTGATGGCCAGACATAGGTCATCAACAGGATGATTGTACACATTCTACGCATGTACAATTCAAAGCATCCACGCACATGGGATGAGAGCCTTTCCTATGTACAACACAGTTATATACGGGCCATCCACAGCTCAACCGGCCACAACCCCTTTCAGGTGGGCTTGGGATTCCAGCCACTATGTCCCATTGATGTAGCCATGCCATTTGCAGCTACTCAGGCTGATTCGGCTCATGTCTAGTCTGAAGCTGACAAAGCAAACAACTTCATTGAGCACATTCAGCACATCCGCCAACAGTTTCATGACATATTGGACAGAGCCAATGCTAAGTACAAGCAACGACATGATCAACATTGGGTGCCACACAATTTATAGGTGGGTGAAAAAGTGTGGCTACATTTGCAGAAGGAGCGCCTCACTGGACCACACCGCAAGATTCGCTCGCTCTGATATGGGTTGTACACCATCACCAATGCTGTAGAGAACAATGCCTTCGAGCTCAGTATTCCACCATTCCTTGGTCTACACCCAGTATTCAATGTAAACCACCTTCATCACTACACCTCTATTGGACACCTCTGACATTGCAGAAGAACTCACACTAAAATATTTAAACCCAGACTGCATGGAACGGGCCACCACAGACTGTATCATGGACATGCAAATCAAGAACACTCGCTGACAGAAGATCCAACTGTATCGGATTGTCAAAGCTAGCCAACTCCTGCACCAAGGCAACTGGTTCACCAGGGACCAAGTTCAACAGAAGTTTCCTCATCTCATGGAGGAAATCAATGCAATGGGGACCATTTCTTCCTAAGGGGGGGGAATGATCCAGGTGGATATTGGTGGCCACCCGCCTATTCCACTTGGTGCCCCACCATTGTCTCTTTCAGTTTTTTCACAACTTACTATTTTTAGCAGTTTTTCCTGAACTTTCAGAGCCATTTTGAAGCCCTAAACGGAGATAGTATGCCGAAGTTACGTCCCCGAGAAGTTGAAACACTAATTTACCCAATTAAGGCCCATAGTTTTGGCGCTTCATCTCCTAGGGTTAGTCTTTTGGACGTTGAGAGTTCTCCATTGTTTCTCCATAATAAATAGGCCTCGAGCCTCATTGTAACACAGTTCAAAGGTATGTAGCTGCCACATCTCTTCTCATAGATTCGCTACCAGCACCCTAGCTATTTTGTTTCCATCATGTTTGTAAGCATATTTCTGTGATTTTATATTAATGAAATGAAGCCTTATTTCTGTTGTATTTCTATGTTTATGGTTATTTTTGTATTTTGTTGCATTCGTGCATCAATCCAGATCATCCAAACAACATGATATGATATACTTATTATTTTGTGGGTCTATGAGTATGCAACCAGATCCAGATCCATCTTGCATTCTAGAACCACCGAAGTACATAGTCCATATATTTTTAGCTACTAAATTGGTTCATTTACTATTATTAGTATTATGTATATCTATATTACAAGATTCATTAGCACCAGTTGGAGTATAAGGAAGGATCTCCAAATATGTATCACGGGTGATGGTGGTGCTTGATAACACCTGTGATTAGTTTTCAAAAAAAAAATCGAAAGATAAGGTCAGTAAAGGCAATGGGTTCATTATGGACCTCAAGTGGTGTCACGGTGTATTTCATGTATGGTTCTCTCTCCACTCAAATCTGGTTGTTTATGCCCTTATATGGAAGCCATAAATGTGACCAATATGTAGAAAAATGCCCTTGTAATTTACTAAACCAATCTCTACTTAGGAGTACGACATAGGCCTCAGGGATGTCCAAAATTACAATAGTATACTTGGTGAATAGATGGTAATAAGATGATAATATTATTGAGTTTACCAATAGCTTGGACAAGAGATCTATCAAGTTGAATGATTTTTGCATCAAATTTAACCCATTGAACATTAATTTTCTTAGCAACAGATAATGGCATTACATTCACAGATTCACCCGAATCTCCCAAACAATTATGGACATTGTAATTAAAAATTTCGTAAGTTAATAAAAATGGGGGGAAAATATTATTAACATCTAACATTACCACGTTAACCACAAATTCAAGAGAACCAAAAGACTTACCAGACACCTTTTGAGAGGTAGAAGCTTTGTCACCTAGAAAAGGTTGTGAAAAGGCTTGGACAAGCAGTTCCCGTTGCCCTGCTATCTTCATGAGCTCAAAGATGGAGATGTTGGCGTGAGCTCTCTTAAAATTTTCAACTATATTATAATCAATTGTTTCACTTTTAGGGTGAAGTGTTGAAGTGTATAGGGGTATAGCTTTATTTGACACTTACGGAGTGACATATTTGCTTTTTCTGCTGGTGGAAGTGTTATTAAAAGCAGTAGAATTTCTAGACTTAATTTGTGCATTCCAAGAAAGATTGAATGGTGGTGAGATCCTTCTTAACATTGTCTCCTTCAATTTCTGTCTTTTCACTTCCTTTTCAGAAATGGGCCCTTGGATCCTAAAATTATATCGACCATTTTGTTTCTGAGGATGGGATTCACTTTGCGGTGGTGCTTCAACACTCTTCTTTTCATAATTGAAAATATAATTAAAAACATTAACTTCATGTCCAATACCTATACTTTTCTCAGTCGTTGTAGGATCATTTTTTTCTTCTGTCTAATTAGGATGATCATCTACTAGTAAGGTATCAAAAATGTGTGCAACCAAAGCATTCATGTTGTGGTTCCATGGTGGGTATGTTTTCTCTGAATTCCATTCCTGATGGAAGGAACAACATTTATCCATGCCTATAATTTCAATATTCAACACAACATTCAAACTCTAGGTAGATTTAGCTGGTTGGTTATTGTTCTTATTATTCCTTCTGAAGGGAAATACTTGAGAGGCCTGCTACTGGTATAAGTATCTCTTGACCTTATCTTTAATTATGAAACTTCATTGGCGAGTGCTTTCAGAGATCTGGTCAAGGTGTAAATATCCACAAAATAATTTTTTGTAGCCTTACTTGAAGAAGGATGAAACTTATTTATAGTCTCCCTGGATTCTTTAGATTCATCATCATCTATAATAACTCCAGTGGAATGCAAGTATTTCTATACAAAAATTGCTTCTGCAAAGTTTAGAGCCAATGTATCCTTTGCAACTCGTTTAACAAAAGAGGAAATTTTTATGGGCATGGAAGTTTTATAGTAATCAATATTAATTGAATTGTGAGGCTATGTATCTGGGGGAAAATTATTCAATATATGGTTAAACCTTTGATTGAAATCCTTATTGTTATGAAACTAGTTCAAAAAATATAAGAAAAGAGAGATCAACTACTTAGAAATCATCCTCTTCAAGGGGGAAACCTCCTTTACATTACATAAATGAACAATTCTTGGATGATAAAAATGACAAAATCTCCTTCTATATATAGGATTCCATGGGGTCACAATATAATCCTAGCCGACCTAACAATAATAATGTAAGGGCACAACAATAACAATAGTGGCCTTTTATGGGGCACAATAATAAGAATATGGAGACTACAGGGGTATAACAATAACAATAAGGGGGCTACACTAAAAGGGCCTACACTAGTAATATAGGGACCTAACTTGCCTCTCTCCTTTAAAAATTGGTGTCCTCAATGCTTGAGTAGTTATGGATGCTTGTGTATAAAATTATAATCCTCCATGTGGAATCTTCAGTGGGTAAGTTCTTCCACTTGATGAGATACTCTAAAATAGATTGATTTTGTAGCTATCGAGTTCTTGTTTCTATGGCTTCTTCAGGATCCAATATGATTTTTCCTTCCTCATCAAATTCTGGAAAAATTGTTTGAACTATATGTTTGCCACCTATAACCCTCTTTAAGCATGAAACATGGAAAATTGGGTGCACTCGGGAAGATGCAAGAAACTCCAATTTGTATGCTATTGTACCAATATTTTGCAACACCTTGTAAAGACCATAGTACTTTCACGATAATTTATTATCCTTCTTAGCTTGCTTGAGGGACATGTTAGGATATTCTGACACATATGAAACAGTTAAGTATAACTTGGTCTCTAGCATAGAGTTAGGTAAAGTGTGTTTCTTTACTATGTACATTTGTAACTTATAATCTGATGGTCACGATATGTAGTGATCCGATGGTTCACTCTCTCTTCAGTATTACCAACACTTGATCTGTGGCTTAACACCCGATTGGTCCATGGTATCTATTTAAAGAGCATGGGGGGTCATTTTTCCGGTAACCATTTATGAGAGAAGCTTATGTAAATTTTCTTTCTTTATATTAATAAATTTCCTAAATTTGTTGCGTTGGCTCAGGCTGTGGATTGTTTCCCTCTTCGAGGGTTTTAACCAAGTCATATATTGGTGTACTGATTTGTGATATTTTTGTGAGTGGCGACCTTTGATTTTTTATCTAAGGAACTTACCCTATAAATTCCTACATGGTATCATAGCCATTTGAGGTCACATCCATTGTTGATCCAAATTCGAAGCCGATTTTACTGCATGCGTCTGTCGTTTTCTAGATGTTATATTTCTAACCACTTTCGGGCTAGGAGAACTAGTTTGTTGTGTTTGGAGTCTCTGTTACATTGAGGAACCCCTTTCGTTTCATGCCAAAATTTTTCCGGTTACCAAATTTATGTCATTTTAGATCTGGAGGTATAAAGTATCTTTTGTGGAGTTCTATTTATTAATACTTCTGTTTATTTTAGTTTATGGTTTTTTTTATTGCCGGATCTATACCCTATTTTCTGTGTTTTCTCTTTGCTCTATGCTGTGTGTGATTTCATCAAATCAGAAACAGGAAGACGAGTTTTTTTTTCTGCTACGTATGCTCTTTCCCCACGTCTTTGTGTGATCTCGCGAATTCAGAAATGGCGGTAAAAATGATAGTTGTCGGTAAGACTAACCAAAAATCTAACGTTTTTCCGTAAGGGTTGTAATTTTTTTTTGTGCACGGATTTTGTGGTTTTTTTGCAGGAAAAATCACGCTCATCAAAGAGAAAAAAAAAAAAAAAAAACCCATCCTCCTTTCAAACAATTACAGAATCCTTTTAGCAGTTCACTTGGTGTAAAGTTAATTTATGAGAATAGAGGTCTTTGGTTCAAGTCTCTTGTCAAGCTTCTTTTTCTAAAAAAAAATTTGTTCAGTTACTTTTTCTTAAAAAGGCATTTTGGAAAGTTGTCGGTTTTAAAAAAAATGGGTTTTTTTATTTAAAAAAGCACATGTAAAAGTAACATTGTAAAATTTACTCTCACTTATTTATAAAAGTGGGTCACATAAAGTAGTTCTTTTTTAAAGTGAGCTTATTGTATTAAGTTTGGAAAAGGGGAGGGGGAGGGGGGGGGGGGGGGGGCGGGGGATTTTTTTTTTAAGTACATCTTCATCATCAACTTTCAACCTCTCATGTTACTATTCGGAATCTACTACAACTATTTTTCAAAAAGGCATAACTTCTTCATCCGAAAGTCGTCTTCAGAGTCGTTTTTTTTAATTGGCCTAATTTTTCGAGATCTTTTCATTGGAGTAGTTGGTTTTAGCCTTTTTGGCTTCATTTTTTTTTAAATGGAAAGTGCATGCCCGATTATTCTTAACAGCACCAATTATTTCCAATGGATATCCTACATGGTAGAAT
Organism: Pinus albicaulis; assembly: GCA_034641835.2. Classification (NCBI taxonomy): domain Eukaryota; kingdom Viridiplantae; phylum Streptophyta; class Pinopsida; order Pinales; family Pinaceae; genus Pinus; species Pinus albicaulis. The sequence continues at coordinate 943,307,698 of CM076577.1, forward strand.
TACTTAGAAGTAAAGAGCTTTATAGAATAGCCACAACACAAGAAACTAAACCTACTGATAGAGATAAATCTGTTGAATGGAAAAATAAACAAGATCAAGTACGAGGGTTGATAGGAATGTCCATTTCTCAATATCTTTGATTTCATATCCAAGATATTGACTCCCCTGATGAAGCTATGAAAAATCTAAATATTGTTTTTGGCATTAAAAATAAAATCAGAGCCCACCAGCTTGAAAATGAGTTGCTTACTTTGGACCCAAATAATTTCTCTTCTATTGAAGATTTTGTCCAAATTCAAGACCCTTGGACTTCTTTTAGAAGGTTGTAAGGTCAAAAAGGAAAATGGTATCCTTATCTATTCCATTCTTTCTAATCTTGGCCCTGCATACTCTATATTTGTTTCCATCTTCCATTCCACTAGAGAAGTCCTCATTTCTCAAGGAACAACCTACAAGCCTCCCTCTTTTGATGCATTTTGTGATTATTTGATAAGAGAAAAAGGAAAAATCTTACACTTTGGTTTTATTAATACTGGAAGCTCTTTTAATAAATCCTTAGCATCCCAGCAACAACCATACCAAAAGAATCCTAAGAAGCAACATCCTAAAAAGAATGGTCCTAAACTAAACAAGGGTATTGAGCAATGTCAGCTACAAACTGAAAAAGCAACACAACAAAATGATAAGGAAAATAAAAACAAAGGGAAGAAGACAGATAGACATTGCAAATTTTTTAATCATGATGGCCACGTAGAGTCAAAATGTTTTAAGAAAATGGAAGCCTTGGAAGCAGAAATGAAGAAGCACGACATAAATTACGAACACTCTTCAACTTCATCTTCGGGAATGGCACTTTCTGCTTGTGGTTGTCAAGAATCAAGATCGGGTTATGCTTTGAATGTATCTTCTTCTTCTCATTCTCATGAGTGGCTCATTGATTCTAGAGCCTCTTACCACATGGCAAAAAATAAAGCCATGTTTTCTTCTTTAAATGATTGTAACGCCAAAAATATTTATGTTGGTGATGATAGATCTCTTAGTGTTGTAGGGCCTAAAACCATTCATCTAGATAATGGTCAGTTTAATGATGTATTGTGTGTTCCTACCTTGTCCTCAAACCTTCTATCTGTTTATTAGATAACTCTTTTAGATGAAGGGAAAACATTATAATTTTCACCTCATGATGTTGTAATTAAGTACCTCAAATATCCTAGACATATTTTAGCTACTGGCATTTCTGATGATTCCACAAGGTTGTATAATTTTGAAAACTTGGGTCATCATGTATTCCCTCCATTTTTGTTGCCCATAATGATGAAGTGGGCAAACTTTGGCATGAGAGATTTTGTCACTTAAACTATCGCTCTCTTCAAACTCTATGTAAATAAAATATGGTGACAGTTCTTCCTATGGTATCTTGCCAAGATGGTGTTTGTTCTAGATGTCTACTCGAAAAACATCATCGAGATAGTTTTGACAAATGTGCCTCTTGGAACGCTTCAGCCCCTTTACAACTTGTGCACAGTGATTTATGTGGTCCACTTATTTTTGTTTCTCTCTAGCTACAAGTACTTCTTAATCTTCATTGATGATTTTTCCAGACGCATTTGGGTATACTTCTTAAAAATCAAGAGTGAAGTTTTTAACATGTTCTTGGACTTTAAGGCCTTTGTTGAGAAACAATCTGGACATCACATTCTTAAGTTAAGAATTGACAGTGGAGGAGAATATGTTAACAAAAAATTTATTCACTTTTGCACTGAGCATGGCATTTAATTGCAACATACCGTTCCATGTACTCCACAACAAAATGGTGTAGCTGAAAGGAATAATTGCACTCTAAAAGAAATGGCTAATTGTATGCTTCATTCTAAAGGACTTAGTCTTAATTTTTGGGCAGAAGAAATTAAATATGCAAATTAAATAGTAAATCGCACTCCTACTAAGGTTTTAAGGAATATAACTCCAGAAGAAGCCTGGAGCTCAATCAAACTAGATGTAAGTCACTTTTGTGTTTTTGGAAGTGAAGCTTGGGCCCATATTCCTGATGCGAAACATAAAACCTTAGAACATAAGAGTGAAAGATGCATTTTTGTTGGATATTCTAAAGCTGTCAAGGGATATATACTTATTCAACCAAATACAAAAATGTAATCATTAGAGGAGATGTAAAATTTGATGAAAATATATCGGCTTGCAAGCCTAGTTTAATTGGTGTGCCACCTTTGGTCTGTGAGCCTAACTCAACATATGCGCCACCTCTCTATATCTATTCTATTTTTTACAACATTACTTCTAGTTCGGAAGATGAGAACGAGGATGAAAATCATCCTCCACCTCTTCAAGATATTCCTTCATCTCCACAGCTTGCAACATGGGTCCGCTCTACTCGGGATGTAGCAGGTTCTCTTGTAAGTGACCCTGCAGATCAACGTCATACACGTTGTCAGTTCAAAAGAGGATCTTCCTTATTAGCTCAAGTTCCAGAAAATCCTGATCCAAACACCTTTGAAGAAGCTTCAGGTAATCCAAATTGGGATGAAGCTATGAATGAAGAATATCATTCCTTTTTGGAAAATGATACTTGGGATCTTGTTCCTCTTCCAAAGGGAATAAAACTTGTCAGATGCAAATGGGTTTACAAAACAAAGTTTGGACCAGATGGAAAGTCGATGAACATAAAGCTCATCTTTTTGCTAAAGGGTTTTCACAATTTGAAGCCATTGACTATAATGAAACCTTCTCCCCTGTTTCTAAAATGAGTTCTGTCTGCCTTGTTCTTTCCTTTGCTTCCTCCTTTAAATGGGAAGTCCATCAGATGGATGTTAAATCCACCTTCTTACATGGTTATTTGCATGAAGAAATCTACATGGAACAACCCCCTAGATTTATCCAAAATGACTCTAGCCTTGTTTGTCACCTTAGGAAGTCTCTTTATGGTCTCAAACAAGCTCCTTGGGCTTGGTATGCCAAAATGGATAGTTTTATCTTAGATAATGGCTTTTCTAGGTGTCATTCTAATAATACTGTCTACACCAAGAAAGTGGGTAAGTCCTTCATCATCCTTGTTCTTTATGTTAATGATCTTATCATTACCGGTAGTGATCCCAACCATATAAACCATGTGAATTCTAGCCTCAAAAAGAATTTTGAAATGACAGACTCAGGACACTTGCACTATTTCCTTGGTCTTCAAGTCTTGAAATCCAAAGAAGGTACTACCCTTTCTTAGTCCAAGTATGCCTGTGATATTCTATGCAACTTTCACATGGAAGGCTGTAAGCCAGCCTCTTCTCCCTTTCAGTCTAGAGTCAAGCTTTCAGTCACTTGTACTACCCCTAAAGTTGATGCTACCTTATACCGTCAACTTGTTGGTAAACTTTTGTATCTAACCCATACTCGTCCTGACCTTTCCTTTGTCGTTGGTCTTGTTTCTCAGTTTATGCACCAACCTCATGAAAGTCACTGGAAAGCATATAAAAGAATACTTTGATATATTTGAGGTATAGTTCAGTTCAGGATTCATTACAGTGCAAGAGCATCTCCATTGTTGATTGGTTTCACTAATTCTGATTGGACTAGTGACCCTGATGATCGAAAGTCTACTGCATGTTATGTATTCAATCTTGGTTCAAGACCTATTACATGGTATTGTAAGAAACAAAGTGCCATCTCTCTTTCTTCGGCAGAAGCAGAGTATCGTGGTGCAGTTTAAGCTAGCAAAGAATCCTTGTGGCTTCGTAAGATCTTGACCTAATATGGTCTTCATCAGCAGCATCCAACTACAGTTTGGTGTGGTAATCATAGTGTCATTTAGCTATGTAAAGATCCAGTTTAGCATCAGCGTATGAAACACTTTGAGCTTCACATACACTTCATCATAAATCTCATTCATGATCATGTTCTTGAAGTACAATATTGTTCAACCAATGATCAAGTTGTTGATATCTTTACAAATGCTCTCATAGAAGCAAAGTTTACCAAACTTCAATAGACTATGCTTGGAGTTCAGGAAAGTTATCATTTAGGGGGGATAGGCTCTAATGCATCCTTCCTTCTCCTATTATGTCACCTTTGTAAATTCTTCAATCCTATCCCAAGTTGTTCTTAAGGGGAGATGTTAGGATATTTCGACACATAGGAAATAGTCTCCTTTTGTGTCACCTTTGTAAATCCTTCAATATTGTCCCAAGTTGTTCATAAGGGGGGATGTTAGGATATTCTAACACATAGGAAATAGTTAAGTATAACTTGGTATAGTGCATAGTTAGGTAAAGTGTTTTTATTTACTATGTAAATTTGTAACTTATAATTCGATGGTCATGATATGTAGCGAACTGACGGTTCACTCTCTCTCCTCGATATTACCAACCCTTGATCTGTGGCTTAACACCCGATTGGTCCATGAAATATATTTAAGAGCATGGAGGGTCATTTTTCCGGTAACCGTTTATGAGAAAACCTTATGTAAATTTTCTTTCTTTATATTAATAAATTTCCTGAAGTGGTCGCATTGGCTCAGGCCATGGATTATTTTCCTCTTCGAGGGTTCTAACCACGTCAAATATTGGTGTACTAATTTGTGATCTATTTGTAAGAGGTGAACATTGGTGTTTAATCTAAGGAAATTACCCTGTAAATTCCTACAGGACATTTTTTTTTTATGGTTGTAACTGTAAAAATAACCAGTCTCCTACATCAAAACTTCTCTCGCTGCAATGTTCATCTGCTTATTGTTTCATTCGATTCTATGCCAAATTTAGGTTATCCTTTAAGAGTTGGAGAAATTTTTGTTGATGCTCGATGTGATCTTCCACTTCTTTAACCTTAGAATTTTCTCTTAAATATGATGTGATGGACGGTGGATGATATCCATAAATTTGAAAAAAGGGGGTCATTTTTGTTGCAATGTGGAAGGAAGTGTTATACCTCCATTAAGCCAGAGGTAACCACTTGACCCATTATGCTTTTTTATCATATAGAAAGCAACGAATATATCCTTCCAAACATTTGTTCAATATCTCAGTTTGCCCATAGGATTGAGGATGATAACATGAGCTATGAGCTAGTTGAGTACCCAAACAAGAAAATAATATCATCCAAAAATTTCTAGTGAAAATAGGATCTCTGTCACAGACAATAATCTTTTGGTTTCCATGTAGCTTTTGAATTGTTTTCATAAATGCAGTAGAAAATTTACTCGCTTTAAATGGAGGAGATAATACACAAAATTTCCCATACTTGGAAAGTCTATCAACTACCACCATGATGACTATTTGTCAATTTAATTGTCTTAAATTTATTACATAAATTATCGACTAGAGTTGGTAAAATTCTGAGGTTCAAGTGCACTATATGTGCTAGAAGCCTATTTTAATTCAATTTATTGGTGTGATGATTGAATTTGTAGAGAGTGCTTCTAAGGATGTTTTTATTCTATGTTCTTAGTGAAATAAATTTAAATTACAACTTCTAAAAAACAACATTCTTTCTATTCTAAAAAAACTGAAACAAACCTTCTCTATATTATGAAGAAATCTTAACTAATTTTTTAGTTTGTAAAAATTCTACAGTCTAATGTACGAAGATAAAACCAAATTATAGAAAAGGAATTTATACATTTGTATGTTTTTGAAATGAAATTTTATGGCAATGAAACTTGTAAATAAATCACTATAGCTCTTGAAAATAAATCACCCATGAACTGAAAAGAACGCATTCATATGTTGAAAGAAAATCACTCAATCACTAATGTTTGAAAAGAAATCACTCATTCTCTTCAAATAAACCACTCATGAACTTGTAAAACTACTCTAAAATAAATCACTGCTGCTCTATAAGTAAATGAATCCTCTGCAATTTGATAATTCGAAAGGAAATATTATTGAATCTACATCAAATGATAAAAGAAGACTTATGAAAGAATCTACATCAAATAAAAAAATAAAATTCTGGTAGTAACTACATCAAATGACAAATTTGAATTCTAGAAACCTCTATAGCAAATGACAAAATAAAATCATGAATTTAATTACATCAAATGATAAAATAAGAACATGAAAAAAACTACATTAAAAACATAAAATGCCGAACCTTCACTGTTTGCAGGGGCCCTCCACAAACAAGCGGTCAAATATTTACTCCAACAGTTAGCTGCACATCAAGTCTTCAAGGTACTTCTTCATTAAAAAGGAAAGAAAAATAGACTTTTAAAATTTCACAGTATGCTTCAGAAAATTAACTTTTTCTCTTTGTTTCAATGGAGTGCTTATATAGGGGTTGCAATGTAACTTCATGGAGATTCATATGGCTAAAGATCAAAACTGAATGGACACTTTTTTTCCACAAATTTAATGAAGCATAGTCCATTCCAACCTCTGATTTATTGATTGGTCATTTATTGACACATGGGCACAATGTTTGCTCATGCAACTACAAACCAGGGCTCCAAAGAACCTGAAATATCTCCCAAATGGCAATGAATTCAAGAAAACTGCTCACAGATAACTTAATTAGGCTCGTGCTAGACAAAACCCATTTTTTATTTTGAAATATTCACTTTTTTTCTAAGGAAACGTGTTTGAAGTTGACTGGTCAAAAGTGCTGTGATTTTCCCTTAATCTTTGCCTAGAGGTCCACATGTGCGAGCTGGGTGGAATTTAACCAAATTTTTTTATATTAGAGCTTCTAGAAACAATGTCTATGTCAAATTTAATTCTAGAGTGATGCTACTACCTCAACCATGGATACAACCGCGAAAACTATAAAAATTTGAACTGTCGAACTATCATTAGTAAAATCGTGCATAATTCTCTTTAATTCATTAAAAATAATAGAAATAATAATAATAAACCATGTAAACATGTATGCGGGAATTTGGTGGGTTTATGAAGAAATATGGTTAAAAATTATGACAATGGGTGAATGGAATGATGTGAAAATGGATGGTTTCATCAAAAAAATTATGACAAATTGGAGGTGCAACATTCCCCCACACCGGAGATTTTGCATGTCTTCATGCAAACAAAGCATTGCGAAGTTTCATAATCCAGCCAATTCCTTGTGTTCCTTTATTTTATCATTTCAACTAAATCCTTAACCAAAGCTCCAAGAGAGAAATTTTAACCCTTTATCTCAATAAGATGCACTTTTCTCCAACACTTAATTATTTATTATATGCAACTTGTCTAAAAATAAAGGATGCCCACATAGTAGCATATCCAAGTACTTGTCACTATTTTAACTATGCTCAAATTGTTCAAGTCTTGGTAGAATACCATATTGTGAAGAACACTAGCAAAACTTTTACTCCATCTATAGAATGTGCTTTCCATCCTTATGAAGTTAATCTCATTAGTATGGCTTAAAATCGTCATAGATTTCAGCCCATAATGATTTTCTTCTTATCTTCCATGCATAACAACCAATCATATTTCAACAATGTTATCAAAAAGTTTCTTCAAGAACTCACAAAATAATGAATGAAGAAGACTTCCCAATTATTAGATATAAATATTCTGGGAAAATCACATGAGAATTTTAGGAACGACCCGTTTCGAACTACCAACTGTAGTTCATTATCCTAATGATGAACTATAGTTGGTAGTTCAAAACGCCTCGTTCCTAAAATTATCATGTGATTTTCCCGGAAGATTTATATCTAATATGTTATGGATCACAGAAGCTTGCACTCACAAAGACTTCCCAATGTGAAGCTTTTGACAAGATGAGTTACACATAACACAAAATAAGAGTTGTTGTTGAGGGTTATACAACTTATCAAAGCCCAAAATATGCTTCCAAGTGATTTAAAGAGTGTGTGAACAAAGCCTTGTTGCAATTTTCTTCTTGTGGATTTGTACTCATCATTTCTTGGCTTCCATTAAAATTCTGAAGATGAGCAATATGACACATAATTTAAGTGCTCCATGTACTTTTTGATCATGTGCTACAAAAATGTACCATGAAGTCAAGTTTTTCTATTTGTAAAATAATTCTTTTTCTCAAGAACATCATGTTGATGGACCATTAAGGAAAACATGGTAATAAGAAGAGAAATTTTAAACAAGAGAGTGGTGAAAGCATAGAAGAACATCATTATGACCATGGAAAACAATGAGATGATTGCATGGGTGGAAAGACTTTGTTTATAAAGAATCAACCATAACATGTGGGATTGGTTGTTAAAAGGTATGAAAAAACATAATGGGAGAAAAATTGGAACTATATGTTTACAATAGCTTTTCATCAAAATTTATAGAATTTTTAACAAATTAAAAAGTTTAATGCTAGTTTTACCTCAACTTTACCTTTTGGAATTTAAGAAGAGAACATGACATGATGGTTGATTTGGTGTTTATTTGGCTCAGACACTCTGCTCCATGATGTGTTGACCTCCACTTTGACCTTGCTCCACAAAATGTATCTTTTTCTTGTAGAAGATTTGTTTTTCCAATTTCTCTTAAATGGTAAATCAGATTATCCTGAAATTATATGAGTTTTTTACTATTAATATTATGCATCTTCCCACAAAAATCTCAGCTAATGGGTCCACGGATCTTGATAGAAATGAGAAATGACTATAGCTGAAAGCGGCCAATTTCTTGAAAAATACACAATGGAATTTTCTGGAATTTTCAAAAAAATTCTGTGTTCATTTACCCTAAGTCAATACATTTATCATAAATATTTTAGGCCCAATGGATGCATGGTTTTCAAGTTATGATCAAATCAATTTCTGCCATGTTTCACCTTTCACACTGCCCAATCTTGCAACAAAAACATATGCCATGAACTCATTTTAAGGCGAAATTGAGTGATTCAAAATGGAAACCATGTATTTTTACCTTTTCTTTTACAAAAGGCCTTTAAAATCCCATTTTAATGAATAAAAGGTGTTTTTGTGAAAAAATTCCGAAATCTGTCCTAATTTGTCCAAGCTACTGAAAAATCAAAATCCTCCTCTAAAAACCACTGAGAAGTCCTGTAAAATTTCACTTTTTTTGAATTATGTCCACGTATTACTCAAATTATCATATTTTGAGAAAATACAGAAGCTCAAAAATTTTATTTTTGCTCCAATATCTTGCAATATTTGAGCTAAAATTGCCTCTGGAACAAGCTTCTACAGCAAAAATAGGCGGCTATAACAATAGCTGCAGAAACTGCAACTTTTCGTAGCTATTGCAAAAAATGCCAACTTTTGTAGAAAAATATTTTATTTGATTTTGAACTGCTGATTTGAATTGTGTACTGCATGCTAAATTAGAAACCAGACTGCATATTAACTTAAATATGCCCAATTTTATTGTTTTTCTTGAAAATGAAAATGAATGAAAAATTGTTGTAATGGTGTCATCATGTTGTTGTTGAATGAAAATAATATGAACATGTTGCTACAAGAAACTAATAAAATGTATTGTTGCAAGTTGTTGTTGATTCCATAAAACCATTAGTCTTCATCAAAGCCAAAATTCATGATACAATTCTTACCATGTGAATGAATGTGTCGAAGTCGAGCATGCGAAGAAATCATTGGATTGCCGATCAATGATGAAAATCGTTAACCAATGTGAGACAACTCACCAATAATGTAAATGAGTGTCAAGGTACCTAAGTGCACCTTGACATGGGTGAATTAATGTGTTGAAGTCGAGTCACCTGCAAGATCTGAAAATTAAGAGACATTTTTGTATTCCCATTGTTGTCAATGAGGAGGCTATTCATTGATGTATGCAATTTCCAAGTCACTCCAAATAATCCCTAATATTAATACCAAGTAAGGTTTTGAGGTCAATGGGACAATATCTGTTGGAAGGTGGACCTTAAGGAATTTGTTAGGTCCCTATATTACTAGTATAGTCCCTTATTGTTGTTAGTGTAACCCCCTTATTGTTATTATTGTACCCTTGTAACCCCCATATTGTTATTATTGTGCCCTTAAATTATTGTTGTTAGGTCGGCTAGGATTACATTGTGGCCCCATGGACTCCTATATATAGAAAGGAGGTTTTGTAATTTGTATCATCCAAGAATTTTTCATTCATGTAATGTATTGGAGGTTTCCCCCTAGAAGTGGCTTATTTCTAAGGCATTTATATATCTTTTATTCTATTTTTGGAGCTGGTTTCACAACATTTGGTATCAGATCTTTGGATTCTAGGGTTTTCATTGCTCCAAACTGATCATCGTGGAATTTTCACTATAACTCTTTTTCTACGAAGGTTCAGAAGCTGAAATTGTTAGAGTGCGAAGCCGAAATCCTGAGTAACATCGGCGCAAAATTTCAGAGCTTGGTTTGCAATATTTTCGGAGATATGATCTGTGGAAGTTAGGGCTTTTTGCAAGCTCCTGAATTCAACCTAAACAAGTCATCGCGACATTTGTGCTATAACATTGTTTCTCACAGTTTCAGAAGTTGAAAGTTTTTTAGAGCGAAGAAGAAATCTTGAGGAACATCGTCACAAAATTTCAGAGCTTGGCTCACAATATTTTCAGAGATATGATCTATGGAAGTTAGGTCTTTTTCAGGCTCCCGAATTTCATCTCAAAGAGGTTATCATAGGAAAATCTTCATAACTCTCTCTCTGAGCATCGGATTGGAATGCTGTAAGGAGTGGTCATAAGTACATGGATTTTAGTTTCTTGTCTATCAATTTCAGAGCCAAAGGAGGAAACAGTGACACATGGAAAGTTGTACAAGTTCGCTCTACTGAACTAGTCCATAATTGGGTCATTGTGGGAGATTGGACATAAATTTACCTTGAAGAATCTAAATCAGGTTAGACCTATGGCATTTGAAAGAAGCTTCAGATGGATACTACAAGGCCAAATTTTAGATATTGAGGATTTGCAATTATAGAGATAATTCAATTTCAATATAGAGCTCCTCAAAAGAAAGTAAAAGGTGTGTATTTGTTTTTCCCGAATTGCATAAGTCTTGTTTGAAGAATCAAGTTGAATTGATTCCAAGGGCATATTGTAGAATATATATCAGTATTAGATTTTAAAATGGCCCCTAAAAATAATTCAACACCCATTAAGCCTTTATAAGGCTCTACTATGACTCATGAATACGAATAATGGCAACATGACATATCAAATTTACAAGAGCAAGTGCAACAAATTTCTCTCTCGCAAAGAGCAACAAAAAATGACATGGAAGTTTTGAAGAAAGGCATGGAAACTAAGACGGATGGTTTGAATAAAGGCGTGGAATCTAAGATGGATGGTTTTAAAAATGGCATGGAAGTTGGCATGGAATCTAAGATGGATGATATGGAGAATAAGATCGATGAAAAAATGGAAAACATGAAGAATGATCTAAAAGAAGACATGGAAGGTTTGACAAAGTTGATACAAGAAATGTTTCCTAATGGTGAAAAGATAGTAGAGGAAACTCATGATGAGAACAAAATAAATGTTAATCGTGATTTCATAAACTCTAATGTTGGCGGGAAGAACCACCATATTCCAAAAATGGATATGAGGAAGTTTGTTGGAAAGGATCCTGTAACATGGATACTACAGATGGAGCAATATTTTGATCTCCATAACGTGCAAAACACACAAAAGGTACGCATTGCAACTTTACATTTAGAACAAAATACATTTGTATGGTATCGATGGCTTTGCTCCCGTAAAAAAATTGTCACTTGGTCAATTTTTTCGGAGGAAATGATAGCACATTATGAGGATACAAAGAGCAACACCTTCTTTAGCCAATTGATAAATCTCAAACAAAAGGGTTTAGTGGGGCAGCACATTGAGGACTTCGAAAAATTGAATATAAGGGTAACTGATATTCCAGAGGAACACAGGATTGATCTCTTCATAGGCACTTTAAAGGATAACATCCAACATGAAGTTCGCGTTTTGGAACCTGATTCATTGGAGAAGGCATTCGGGTTGGCAAGAAAAGTTGAATGTAAAATTATGGCGACAAGGAAGCCTACCACTCAATTCTATAAAGAAGGAAGTGTTGCTACGCCTAGATTTCCACAACCTACAAGGTTGACACCACAACAATTGGAAGAAAAAGAGAAAAAGGGCTTTGCTACAGTTGTGATAGCAAATACACTAAAGGTCATAAGTGTGTTGAGAAGAAATTATTTTACATAGATTGTGAAGAGGAAGAAGAAAATGAACAAGAAGAGGATATACACCAGGAACCAACCCTAGAAGAGGAATAAATGAGCTTGACCATATCATGTAATGCATTGGAAGGAATTACAGCTCCTCAAACTCTCAAGATAGAAGGACATATCAAGAAGAAAAAGGTAATAGTGTTGATTGATTCAGGTAGTACCCATAATTTTATTCATTGTAAGGTAGCCAAGGAATTTAATTGTTTCCTATACCCAGCACCAGAATTTCAAGTGATGGTTGCAAATGGAGGAACTATAAATTGCTCTAGAAAATGCCATAATATCAAGCTAACCATGGGGGAATATGTATTGAATAGTCCAATTCTTTCCATTTCTATGGGAGGTGCTGATATTGTACTAGGAGTACAATGGCTACAATCTTTGGGGACGATAGATTTTAATTTTCAAGAACTTTTCTTGAATTTTTTTCAGAAGGAAAGGAAGTCAAATTACGGGGTATTGTAGGGAGGCCGGGAAAGATAATAAGCTCTAATGTCATGACAAAGCTTCCAAAGAAATAACAACGAGGCATAATTGCACAATTATGCTCACTAGAATTTCCAACATCAAAATCATCTATTTCTGCAAATCTCCAAAAAGTCTTGGACAATCATTCCAAGGTTTTTGAAACTCCCAAAGGACTCCCACCTATTCGTTATCATGATCATGCTATTCATTTGATTCCAGGAATTTTTCCTCCAAACATCAGGCCTTATAGATATCCTTATGTCCAAAAGAGCGAAATTGAATGTATGATTGCAAAAAAATTAGAGGCGGGTATAATTAAACCTAGTCAAAGTTCTTTCTCTTCTCTTGTAGTATTGGTATACAAGAAGAGTGGATCATGGCACATGTGTCCGGATTATAGGGAGCTCAATAAGCTCACCATTACAGGTAAATTTCCCATTCCTGTGATTGATGAATTATTGGATGAATTACATGGAGCAATTTATTTTACCAAGTTGGATCTTCGTTTAGGATATCATCAAATTAGAATGAAGACTGAAGATATGCCAAAAATGGCATTTTGAACTCATGAGGGTCATTATGAATTTTTGGTCATGCCTTTTGGCCTTACCAATGCACCTTCTACATTTCAAGGGTTGATGAATTCCATTTTCAAACCCTTCCTTAGAAAATTTGTGCTAGTATTTTTTGATGATATACTAATCTATAGCAGGTCTTGGAAGGATCATGTTCAACATGTTGACGGGGTGCTCAAACTATTGCAGGAGAAACAATTATATGAAAAAACATCCAAATGTTTCTTTGGAGTACAAGAGGTGGAATATCTGGGTCATATTGTATCTCACGAGAGTGTTAAGGTAGACCCTAACAAAATTAAAGCCATTAAGGAATGGAAAGTCCCCACAACCATAAAGCAGTTGCGAGGATTTCTCGGGTTAACATGGTATTATAGCAAGTTTGTTAAGAATTATGGGAGAATAGCAGCACCTCTAACAACATTATTGAAGAAAGATGCATTTTCATGGACTCCTGAAGCAACTAAGGCCTTTGAACATCTTAAAGAGTCAATGTGCCTAGCACCGGTCTTAGCTACGCCAGACTTCACAAAAACCTTTATTGTGGAATGTGATGCCTCAGGAAATGGAATTGGTGCAGTTTTAATGCAGGAAGGAAGACCCATTGCTTTTGAAAGTCATCCAATCAAAGGAAAGTATTTACAGAAACCTATTTATGAGAAGGAAATGTTAGCAATACTGTGTGCACTAAAGAAATGGAGAACTTACCTAATGGGAAGACACTTCAAGGTAAAAACTGATCATGATAGTCTTAAACACTTTTTGGAACAAAGACTATCTTCAGAAGAGCAGAAAAAATGGGTCACAAAGATGTTGGATTATGACTTTGAAATAATCTACAAAAAAGGAAAGCTTAATGTTGTTGCAGATGCACTCTCAAGAAAGAATGAAGAGGTGGAAGCATTGCTTTGTGCCATTTCTATTATCCAACCAGATTGGATAACCGAAGAAAGAGATGAATGGAAGAAGGATGAAGAAGTGTGGACACTCATTCAAAAGTTGCAGCAAGATCCTAGTACATTTGATACATTTAGTTGGAAAAATGATTCCTTATGGTACAAAGATCACTTATATATTTGTAAGAATTCCCAACTAAAACAAAAGATTCTTTTGGAATTGCACACTTCTCCTTTAGGAGGGCAATCAGGATTTTTAAAAACTTACCACAGGGTGAAGAAAGAATTTTTTTGGGATGGCCTTAAATCTGATATTTAAAATTTTGTGGCGGAATGTTTGGTTTTCCAGCAGAATAAAGTGTATATAATTAAGACCCCGGGTCTTCTACAACCTTTGTCCATTCCAAGTCAACATTGGGAGGAGATTTCAATGGATTTTATCACAAGTTTACCTAAGTCCGAAGGAAAGAGTGTTATCATGGTGGTAGTTGATAGACTTACTAAGTATGCACACTTTTGTGCATTATCTCATCCATTTAAAGCACGTACAATTGCTGGTGCATTTATGGACACAATTCAAAAGCTACATGGAAACCCAAGGGTTATTGTGAGCGACAAAGATCCCATTTTTACTGGAAATTTTTGGACAGAGTTATTTTCTTGTTTGGGTACTCAATTAGCTCATAGTTCATCTTTTCATCCTCAATCCGATGGTCAAACTGAGATAGTAAATAAATGTTTGGATGGATATCTTCGTTGTTTTGTATTTGATAAACATATACAGTGGGTTAAGTGGTTACCTCTCGCTAAATTGTGGTATAACACTTCCTTCCATACTGCAGCAAAAATGACCCCATTTATGGCACTTTATGGATATCATCCATCATCCATCACATCATATTTAATATAAAATACGAAGCTTCAAGCAGTGGAAGATCACATCAAGCATCAACAAGAAGTTCTCCAACTCTTAAAGGAAAACCTGAATTTGGCACAAAATCGAATGAAACAATAGGCAGATCAACATCACAGCGAGAGAAGTTTTGATGTAGGAGACTGGGTATTTTTACGGCTACATCCATAAAAACAAATGTCCCTCAAGCAAGCTAAGAAGGATAATAAATTATAGCCGAAGTACTATGGTCCTTACAAGGTGTTGCAAAAGATTGGTACTGTGGCATACAAATTGGAGCTTCCTTCTTCTTCACGAGTGCATCCAATTTTCCATGTTTCATGCTTAAAGAAGGTTATAGGTGAAAATATTCCAGTTCAAACAATATTTCCAGAACTTGATGTGGAAGGAAAAATCATATTGGAACCTGAAGCAGTCACGAAAAAAAGAACTCGACAGCTACAGAATCGATCAATTTCAGAGTATCTCATGAAGTGGAAGAACTTACCCACTGAATATTCTACATGGGATGATGAGAATTTTATATAGAAGCACCCAGAGCTACTCAAGCATTGAGGACAACACTTTTTTGAAGGAGAGGGGCATGTTAGGTCCCTATATTACTAGTATAGTCCCTTATTGTTGTTAGTGTAACCCCCTTATTGTTATTATTGTACCCTTGTAACCCCAGCAACACCCATCATTACGTATGCTTTGAGGACAAAGCATATTTAAGAGAGGGGCAATGTTATGTATATTTTATTAATTATTAGTTAGATATAGTTATCTTAGGTTATTAATGTGGAAGGGCATGATCAACGATCATGCCTCTTCACCAAGGGACACCATAAGGCTGTATTTAAAGCCTTGGTGATCCCCACTTGTAATCATCTCATATTTTATCAATAATAATATATACTTATTCAAGTTTACTAGAGTTTTTACACTCCACATATTGTTATTATTGTGCCCTTAAATTATTATTGTTAGGTCGGCTAGGATTACATTGTGGCCCCATGGAGTCCTATATATAGAAAGGAGGTTTTGTAATTTGTATCATCCAAGAATTGTTCATTCATGTAATGTATTGGAGGTTTCCCCCTCGAAGTGGCTTATTTCTAAGGCATTGATATCTCTTTTCTTCTATTTTTGGAGTTGGTTTCACAATAGAATTCCACATCATCCAACTTGGGCATAGAACCAAAAATTATTTGAAGAACCATAATAAAATATTGAAACCATCATGAAATTGCAAAACTTATTGTGAACTTTGCTCGCTAGTTGCCTAGTTTTCAAGCAAAGCTCATGTCCAATTGCGCCAACAAGCTGGTTTTCACAATAAGACTTATTTTTCTCTTTACTTCTTATTTTTATTTTTTATATGTCCTACTCTACTTGAAAAAGAGATCTTGTTCAAGTATATGAATACTTACAATGGAACCATGTATGTAACAAGATGATAGATAAACTCATATGCAGGTTTGAAATATAATCTTTGATATGTACTAGTATATGAGAGACGAACTACCTTGATTGATATGATATCAGAAGATACTAAAGAATGGAGATTTGGGATCTGATGACTGTCTTGAACCAAGATTCAATGTAATCTTGTTTTCATTGGATTCTTTCTATCATGTCAAGCAAGTCTTCAGAAATGTGATCTCCATTTATAGAATCTGGTGATAAGCATGCAAGAAACTTTTCAATCTCAAATTCCAACAACTGCTCTTTTTCAATGGGAATCCATGACTCTTGGACCTTATCTGAGTCTTCTTCTTCTTATTGTTATTCTTCAATGATAGTTGGTGAATCATTTTTAAATACCTAAAATTTAATTTGATTGAGGTGTTTTATTGTTGGGGATATGAAATGGTTGTTCAGGTAGTGGAGTGGGAATGGAACTTTTGGGTGCTTGTGTGGATGGTAATGGGAAAGGTTGAATTGAGGTCAAATAAAGGTGATATTGATGTTGTGATGGAGGTGAATGGTATTGATAGCATTGATTTTTGTTTTGAGGATATAGAGGGAAATATTGAGGATATGGTGGATTTTCTTTATAGGGCCTTTGCCAACTTTGTTGCCAAGATTGGTTTTGAGGTTGGGATTGAGATGGCCAAGATTTCCAAGGTTGGTTTTGAGGTTGGGATTGAGATTTCCAAGGTTGAAAAGGCAAGGGTGTTTTCCAATTACTTTGAGATTATTATGCATAAACCTGAAACTGAGAATTGAGATCTTGCATCATACCAGGTTGATGAGGTTGTCATGGTCTTCTTGGAGCTACATAACAAGATTTCTCCAGTGTTTTATTTTCTTCCTGATAAAATTCCTTTAACCCTAGTAATGATGGAAAATATTTAGTAGTATGTGATCCTGCACAAATTTCACAAATTTTAATGTTATCAAGTGGAAATTCATGAAAAGCATGTTTCTTTCTACATTTAGGGAAAAATATAAATGAAGTATCATTCTCAGATTTTTTCTTGTTTTTCATTCTTAGCATGCCAATTTGTTCATTTAAATTACCAAGAATGTTTAGAAAATTGTTAATTTCAGTTTGAATTACCAATCTTGATGCCTACTTACTTACTCTTGCCATAAATGGATCTTGAGGGGATCTTACATACTTTGCTATTCCTCTTGATATGTTCTTGCACAATTCACAAATCTCTTGAAATGACAAATGATAGACATCTCTTTTTCCCACCATATTAAGAATATCAATCCATTCATCCTTTATAGCATTTATTAGGATAGTTTTCAATGTGTCTGCTCCTAAATTATGCAATTTAGATCTTTTGATATTATATGTAAATCTCTCCACTAAACCTTCTAGGATTTCACTGTATTTTTGGTTCATCTTAAAGACTTCATTTATAAGTTCATGGTGTATGCAATAATATTTATATTTTTCCAAAAATACTCTTTTTATATCATCCCATGTCCTTATAGAATTTGTTCCTAAAGTCATGACCCATCTAAGAGCTTTATCCTTCAATGTTGCTGGAAACAAATTCAATTTTTGAATGTGTAATGAGTAGCCATAAGATCTAAAAATGATTTCAAATTCAAAAAGAAAATTTTCCGGGTCTTCTGATCTCATACCTTTGAAGTTGAGAAGTACGTATGGAGGGATTTTCTTCATATGAATATTGATATCAGTAATTGAATGGGAAATCCAAAAGGATCTTCCTCATTTTCATCATCTTCGTCAATTTCTTCGGCCTCCTTTGTCACATCTTCTTCTACCTGTAAAAATAAGAATTCATGTTGTGGATTTGTGGCTCTTGATACACCATGTAATATAGTGGGTGTGGTAGGTGATTGAAGTTTTTTTTTTAATGAAAATAAAAAGGCTCCTATTTTCACTTCCCCTGCAACAGTGCCAAAATTTTTGTCAATTTAATTGTATTAAATTGATTACATAAATTATCGACCGGAGTTGGCAAACTTGTGAAGTGAAAGTGCACTATATGTGCTAGAAGCCTCTTTTAATTTAATTTATTGGTGTTATGATTGAATGTGTAGAGATTGCTTCTAACGATGTTTTTATTCTTATGTTCCTAATGAAATAAATTTAAATTACAACTAAGTTCTAAAAAAACACATGCTTATTTTGCAAAAACTGAAACAGACCTTCTCTACCTTATGAAGAAATCTTAACTAATTTTTTAGTTTCTAAAAATTCTACAATATAGTGTACGAAGATAAAATAAAATTCTAGAAAAGGGAATTTATACATTTTTATGTTTTTGAAATGAATTGTTATGGCAATGAAACTTGTAAATAAATCACTATAGCTCTTGAAAATAAATCACTCATGAACTGAAAAGAATGCACTCATATGTTGAAAGGAAAGAACTCAATCACTAATTTTTTGAAAATAAATCACTCATGCTCTTGAAATAAACCACTCATAAACTTGTAAAACTACTCTAAAATAAATCATTGTTTCTCTAGAAGTAAAACAATGAATCCTCTGCAATTTGAAAATTCGAAAGGAAAAATTGATGAATCTACATCAAATGATAAAAGAAAACTTATGAAATCATCTACATCAATTGATAAAACAAGACTTATGACAGCATCTGCATCAAATAACAAAATGAAATTTTGGAAGTAACTACTACAATTGACAAATTGGAATTCTGGAAACCTCTATATAAAATGACAAAATAAAAACATGAATTTAATTACATCAAATGATAAAATAAGAACATGAAAACAACTACATTAAAAACATAAAATGTAGAACCTTCACTGTTTTCGGGAGCCCTCCACAAACAGGTAGTCAAATATTTACTCCAATCGTTAGTTTCACATCAATTCTTCAAGGTAATTTTTCATTAAAAGGGAATGGAAAACAGAGTTTTAAAACTTCACAGTATGCTTCAAAAAATTAACTTTTTCTCCTTGTTTCAATGGAGTGTTTATATAGGGGTTTCAATGAACCTTCATGGAGATTCATATGGCTAAATATCATAACTGAATGGACACCTATTTTCCACAAATTTGATGAAGCATGTTGTACCTTAAGAGACAATCCCTTAGCTGTGATAAGGAATCAGTGCTTAAGACATTATCTGATTATGTCACAAATGAATATATATCTATCTCTATCTTATAAACCCTTAAACATTGATTATGTAACCCTTAAATATCAAATCCATGTATGTTCTGCAATGCTATATTCCACTTATGCTGAAATGAATGAACGGAAGAAAAAGGAAAGAGGATTTCAATCTGATATGCTATTTAAAACAGAATCTATCATTTTAAAACCCTGAAGAATTAAGTAAAGATAAAGTTAAAACAGAGGAGTGCACATTAAGGTTTGTTTAAATCTTAAATACATATGTATAAAGAGACCTGCTACTCATTACTCTATTTTATTCATAGTAAGAAAACATTGTGTAAACTGGATAATTTTTCAGCATAAACAGAATGATAGAAACTTGCATACTCATTCATTAATTTTCCATTCTTGAGTACAAAAATTTGGCTTCAAGGTTCAAAACTCAGAACCTTTTCCTTTCTTGGAATCTTCTTTAAATACAAAATAACAAAACATTTTCCAGCGATGAAACTAATTCTAACTGCTTTAACTACTTACAGTTGCAGAGGTACATGCCTCAAAAAGGTCCTATTACAATTTACATGATTTTGAGAAAATAACATAACGTGAAATTGAAAATTCCTAATCTATAAGAACAGCTGCTTCTGATACGGTTGCTAAGTCAATGACTACTTTTTGTTGAGATGCTAGGATTCCTTTTGTTGAGTCCATTGAGAATGTTTTGCACTTTTTCCATATCTCACTTTGGGTTGTTGATGAATTCTTGAAACTATGATATTCCAACCTGAATGCAACAATCTGACTGTGTGTAGGTATTTCTGTGAAGAGAGTCTTCACCATCCATAACAAATTGAAATGCCTTTGCAAGAAATTAAACACTATTTCTTCTTTTAAAATCTGCGTCTTTTCATGCCTGTTATCCATCTTGCTTTTTGCCAGTATTAATGAATCTTCATAAAATTTCCATGACAGAATGTTTCCTTTCTCTGTCCAACATGAAGGTAAACCTATTCTTGTCAATTTATCAAATGATATATCAAAATTTTTCATTGTCTCTTTGATTCTCAGTAATCTATTTTCTGTAACTTTCTGGAGATCATTCCTAATTATCATCTTATTAACCTCCACAGCATAAAAATATCTATCCTTTATTCCAATGTCTTCTAATTCCTCATCTGACTTGGAATTAATAAAGTTTATGAACTTTCTAGCCCAATTGGCTCTCTTAATTGTTGTTTGCTTATCAGATAGGATCTCTTCTTCATATTTTGAGATAAGGCTTTTCTCCTTTGCAACTATATTCAAGAAGTTCCAATTGGACTTCATTTCTGAGATAATTTCACCCCAAATGATATCTTTAACCTTTATAAGTGAGATATTTCCTTTTAATTTCTCTTTGATATCTTTAATCTCAGCTTCAGCCTTTTGTAAATT
The DNA here is from genome assembly GCA_034641835.2 of Pinus albicaulis. Taxonomy (NCBI): domain Eukaryota; kingdom Viridiplantae; phylum Streptophyta; class Pinopsida; order Pinales; family Pinaceae; genus Pinus; species Pinus albicaulis. The sequence goes on from CM076577.1 coordinate 943,328,685, forward strand.
CAGTTTATTCTGATCAGCTTCATTTTCTAGTGACCATATGATCTTTGTGGCTGTTTCTAATTCTGCTTGAGCTTGCTTGCGATCTCTTTCGGCCATATTCATTTCTGTTTTGAGTTGAGCAATCTGTGCTTGGGGATCTATATCACCTGTAGGAAAAGCAAAGGCACAAGTATGACTTTCAATGTGATTTTGTAAAGAGATTGCAGTCTGCTTTATTTTAGACAATTCTTCATCTTTATGCAACAATTTCTGACGGAGTTCCTCTTTCTCTTTCTCCACCTCTGCCACTTCTGCAGCCATTGAATGCTCTACAGCAGGTAACTTCAGCTTTTTCCTCAGGGTGGATATCTCTATTTCAGCATTCTCCATGAACTTCTGTACTACAGATTTGTCACTAGGATCTACACCAACCTTTATGATAATCTTTTTCAACTCCTCATTTTGAACTGATAAGGCCCTTGAATTGGCCTTCTCCAACTTGAACTGCTTGATAACTTTTGCTAGCATATTTTCAGCTTTAACAGCCGTGGCATTGGTCTTAGTTAGATCATTGACAATTAATTGTCCAGACTGCATATGTAGATTCATCTTATCCAATAGTGGGATATTATTAACATCCATAGTTATATCTACAGCATTGAAACCGCTTGAGGATCCAAGAGACATCCCTGTTGGATGTGTTAAAGCCATTCTGAACTGATCCTTCTCGAGATCCATCACAGTTAGCAACCTAGTCTAATTAGTAGCTATGTGATGCTCTGCCTGAGCCTCCACATTAGCTTTTATTCTTTGAATCTTCTCTTCAATCTGTGCAAACACCTGTTTGACTAAGGGCACCTTTTCTTGGTAAAGCTCATGACTTCAGGAGAAGAGGGTTCATTTTTCTCTTCATTTAAATGGAAGGTAAAACCTGGCAAATTTGAAGAATGATCTTCAACCAGCTTAGTTCTTTTCTCCTCTCTTGGCTCTTCATCATCTAACTCAACAACAGAATCCTTACTTCTTTTATTTATCTTTTCAGTTATAATAGGTGTTTGAATGCTTGTTTTTGTTGAATTTACTTCTCCTGGGTTTGCCAACTTTTCCTGCTCAGGTCTGCTTTCGTGAGTAAAAGCAGAATATCCATTTTCAGCTCTCCTTTGGGAAATCACTCCATGAGGATCATATGACCATTTTTCACCCAGTAACAGATGTGTCTCTTCCAACAACTTAGACACTTCACCAAATGCTTGTCTCTTATTTACCACAAAGGGTCCCACACTCATGGGAAAATTATACATGAGACCTTTCTTCATGGGAACAAAATGCACTTGATCTACATTGAGACTCTGTCTGATGAATTCAAGGGAAAAAATCCTCATAGGCACAAAAGTTGGGAGCCTGTAAGGCTCAATATTAGTTCCATACAATATTATCTCAGAATATTCCTCAAACACAAGCCAATCCCCAAACCTGCAACTAGGTCCCAACTGTAAAAACTCCCTGGATTTTGGTAGAAAACAAGGGGGAGAAACCCCATTCAATATTCTATAAGCAATTGACATATACTGACTGGAAAACTCAAACAACCCTGCTTCATTTCCCTCTCTTCTAATTATGTCAGTCCAAAATATAACTGACTAATTCTGTTGGTTGACATCCATTATATTTAACCCCAAACTCATAAATTCCTCAACATTTTGATATAAGAATAAATAAACAATCAATGAGGGGAATTTAAAGGAACCTGTGAGAGAAAAGCTCATCAACTGAGAGTTGGCAATCTCTTGCCAGAAAGATGGAATATCCAGAACTGTCCCTGGTTTCATCATCATTGCGTACATTCCTAATATTGATTTGTCAATTGTAAGGTCATTATCTTTGCCCAGAATTTCTGCAATACAACTCAGAACTGGTCTATTCTCAGCATCAAAAATCTCCAAATTGAATTCTTCACCTTCTAGTTGAAATATTTTGAATTTGGTCTCAAATGAAACATACACTGATTAAATTCTTCTCCTGAAAGGTTTTCAAAATAACTTTCCAATGAGTCTTCTGAGAATTGAAGTGATGAATCGTCTTCGGAGAAACAAAACGCTTGGTGAATCAACTGCGTCAACACCTGTAGAACATTGTACCCCTGCGAATTCATTATAAAGCACTTACCGAGATACATTGAAGAAACCAGCCAATAGATAAATTCGGGAAAGACATGAGCTTTTGGGATACATGCAGACAGGACACCGGATTTCTTCATGGCAAAAAAAACTGGGGAATTCTCGGCATTTAGGGTTACTTGATGATAAAAGAGGGGATGGTTTACAGAAGACACGATATCTTGGATGTCTCTCTCATTGTCCATGAGGGAAAAGTGGCTATTCGAACCAGGTAGTGAAAATCGCTTGGCCATGGTTGTACAGACAACAGAAGCAATCCGTAAAGTAGTGGAGAATGAAAAGGTGGCGACGACACGGCTCAAAGGGGAAAACAATTACAAATTATTTGAAAATGTGATAAATATCAACTTAAAAGCCGCGCAAACCCGTAATAAATGCCTGAAATGACGTGTAAAAAGCCGTTGACAAGGTTTATCATGGATTACAGTTGTCTTCCACTTTGCCTCATGACGTCATTGCGAAGGCTCATGGAGTACGGCGAAAAAATTTGGCTAGTCCCCCCACAATGAATCTACACCGTTTATCGTTGTTTACCCCACGGTCAAATAGGTCAACTGTGGGGGCGCTTGATTCAATAACTCACGAGCTCTTTGCGCCTCCGCATTTTATCATTCAGTTATAATCTTCAATACTTGCTACTTCCGCTCGGAGACTTGCTCGACGTTTAAACATGAAACTATAATATACATCCAAATAAAGTTTAACAATAAACTTAATTTGCATCGAGCTTTTAGAAACATTTCTTTTTTATGTTACAGTATAAAAACATTATACTATAGCATATACTTTTTCTGAATTTCATATTTTTTTCTTTTTTCTTTTCAAAATAAAATAGAAAAGGATATGCAGATGATCCACAAAAAAGCACAATCCATTCCAACCTCTATTTTCTTGGTTGGGCGTTTATTGACACATGGGTGCAATGTTTACTCACGCAACTACAAAATAGAGTTCCAAAGAACATGAAATATCTCCCAAATGGTAACGAATTTGGGAAAATTGCTTATACAAAACTTAACTGGGCCTGTGCTGAATAAAACCCATTTTTTTTTTTTGTGATATTCACTTTCGTTTGCTCATAAAACACATTTGAAGTTGACTGGTAAAAAATGCTACGGTTTTCCCTTGATCTTTGCTTGGAGGTCCACATGTGTGAGTTGGGAGGAATTTTACCAACAACAATCCATATTGGAGCTTCTAGAAACAATTTCCATGTGTCAGATTTCATTCTAGAGTGGTGCTACTACTTCAACCATGGAGACAGCTACAAAAACTATATAAACTTGAACTGTCAAACTATCATTAGTAAAACCGTGCATAATTCTCTTTAATTCATTAAAAATAATAGAAATGATAATAATAAACCATGTAAACATGTATGCGATAATTTGGTGTGTTTATGAAGAAATATGGTTAAAAACGATGACAATGGGTGAATGGATTGATGCGAAAATGGATGGTTTCATCAGAAAAATTATTGCAAATTGGAGGCTCAACAATGACACTCTTTCCTTCGGACTTAGGTAAACGTATGATAAAATCCATTGAAGCCTCCTACCAACACTGAATTGGAATGGATAAATTTTGTAGTAGACCCTGGGTCTTAATTGTTTCAATTTAATTTTGTTGGCAAACCAAACATTCTACCACAAACTTTTGAATATCATATTTAAGGCAAATCCCAAAAAAGTATTTCTTCACCCTATGGTAAGTTTTTAAAAATCCTGAGTATCCTCCTAAGGGAGAGGTGTGCATTTCCAAAAGAATCATTTGTTTTAGTTGGGAATTCTTACAAATCTATAAGCGATCTTTGTACCATAAGGAATCATTTTCCCAACTAAATGTATCACATGTACTGGGATCTTGCTGCAACTTTTGGACGAGTGTCCACACTTCTTCGTCATTGGTATCACCAAAAACTTGTGATCTTACCATTCCTAATTAGATGGATCAAATTACACCATGTAGGACCAATTTTACCATATTAAAATTTCTTTCACTATAAGAAATAATTTAATAAACCATATTTTATTAAGTTATTTCTGGTTAAAACAAGAAACCCCATTAAGAATAATTAAATAAATCCTTATTTATTTAATTTTCCTCTAGGAATAATTAATTAAACCATTTTTAAAAGAATATTCATGGTTAATTTTTAACCCAATTATGAGAAATAATTAGATAAATCAGTATATATCTTATTTTTCTCTAGGAATAATTAATTAATTCATTATTTAGCTATTAGTCCTTATTAAATTTAACTAAAACACCTAGGAATAATTAAACAAATCATTATTTGTTTATTATTATTTAACCACATTCTAGAAAAGATAAATAAATCATTTATTTGTTTATTATTTCTAAATAAAGGTATTTAGATAATTTAAATACTTTTTCCCTCCAACAAAATATAATGAAATATTCCAAACAACTAGATCTAGATTTTGGTTAATAATATTTTATTATTCTTCCTTATTGAAGATAAATGAAAACTTAAATACTTAAATACAAAAGAGTAAAGGGAGCTCTACTTGAATGGTTGATGAGGCACAATACTTGCTAAGGTTATGCAAATGGGGTAGCAAGCTAAGTGGGCTTAATTGTGAGGAAAACTCCACAGTTATGCGTGCCTAAGCCAAAGGAGATTTGGGATGGGTGACATCCTGGGAAGTCCTGGTTACCGAGTGCAAGCCCCAGAAGTTATGATTAATGCTATGTGATTCATTTCACTAGTTTCAAACCCACTTCTTCACCCCTGTGAGCATCACCCGATGCAATGAGTGATGAATGGACTATTCAAAAATCATGAGAAATTAATCAGTTACCACTACCTCTCATGGAATGGTCATAGTTGAATGATTTACTTAACACAGTTGAATCCAAAAAAATTATATCTTATATAACTGAAAAAAAATTACAAATAGGAGGGGTTTTCCATTCATTCTTCACTTTGATCCTTTTCATTGTCACACTTTGATCATTCTCATTGTTGCCACTATATTCTTTTGCCTCTTGAGCTCCCACTTTAGTTCAACATACATTTTGGGTTTTCTACACCATTGAGAGAGAGAAACTTCTAGAACTGAAGCGTTGACGACAACCAAGAACCCATCCCATTGAGGGGGACTAGTAACATTTATTTTTTCCTTCACCGGGTGTAATAATATATGAAATCATTCATTAAATCTTGTCTTGTCTGTTGGATGCATGGAGTAATTACTATTTATTTTCACTATTTAATTTCTTTTACTGCATAGATATGTTTTTTCCAACATTTTTTCTAACTATTCATGGTAGATCTAAAAATTTAACCAACCATTTCTGGTGTGAGGGTTGTTTGTCACACAGAACTAAAGTAGGCTCTTTTTTTACAGTTGTGTTAAATAATTTATTCTAGTAGTCATTATTTCATTTCTCCCTTTCTTCAGTTCTGCAATCTGGTTGGATAATAGAAATGGCACAAAGCAAAGCTTCCACATCCTCATCCTTTTGTTTAGTCAATTTAGTGTCCTAAATTGTTAACATTAATTATCAACCAGAATTTGTAACTTTGATGAATTGTGGTGCACTATATGTGCCTAAGTGTCCCTTTTCTTACTTCGTTGTTTTGATGTTTTATTGTTGTTTTGGGGTTTTATGTTTTGATCCTTAGTGTTCTACTCTAAACTAGAAAGATGAGAATAAATCTATTTAAAAGGAAGAAAAGAAAATGTTGTAAAACTAGTTAATTCCCTATGAAAGAAAACAAAGTTTTATTGGACAAATTTTGAAGTCTAATTTCTAATCAAGAAGAGATAAAACAAGTATTTTAACAAGTAAACCTAATCCATGGATCCTACAACTCAATTGAGATTTCAAGAAATGAAAACAAGGAAAGAATTTGATAACTCAAAACATTGCATCTGAATCTAATCATTTGGCCATTCTTACAAATTCTATTTAATTTCAAGTTTAGTTAGAATGTTTCTGAAAGAGATTAATTGCAATGGAATGAGGATCTTCTATCTAAACTGATTAAGTAAATGACATGAAATAAAATGCTGGAAAGTTACTGTGTCTGTAAGTCACTCACTATTATTCAATAGATTGAACTTATTTAGACTCAACAACTATAAGTCACTCACTATTATTCAATATATTTAACTTAGTTAGACTCAACAACTATAAATTAGGAAAACAAATGACATGAAATAAAATGCTAGACAGTTACTGTGTCTGTAATTCACTCACTATTATTCAATAGATTGAACTTAGTTAGACTCAACAACTGTAAATTAGGAAAGCAAATGACATGAAATAAAATGCTAGACAATTATTGTGTTTGTAAGTCACTAACTATTATTCAATAGATTGAACTCAGTTAGATATAGTAATTGCAGACTATGAAAGCAATCTAAAAAGGAAAAAGAAAAGAGAGATACTAAATAGAAATTGAAATAACTTAGCTAGAAAACATAAGAAATCTCCTTAGATAGCAGGGGCCCTCTGCTACCAATTAGGTGAAATTATTTAGCTCCTTATGGTTGTAATCAAAACAACATCAAACACTAATATCCAATATTAAAAACAATGTTTGATAAATAAAAAGTATCACTGTAATTCTAAATATGCTATTAACTGTCTCCCTTCTCGGTTCTACAGAACTTAATTTATATGCAAATTACATAACTGACTTTGAATAGAAATAGCTACAGGTGTAATCTTCAAATTATAATTCCTGTAGAAAATGGTCTCTTTGACTTTCACTTTGACTATTGGATTAGGATCCTCCAACTGTCGATTCAATCCTCGTAGATAGGAAGAAATCATGTAGGAAATATTTTGGAACTACCCATGTAAGCCTTTTCTTCAATTGACATCTGCATCATACTTAAACACAAAAATAGCTGCAGAACGCCTGACCAGCTACGAAATGCCTGTATTATGTAGCTAAACTGCTCAAAAATTATTAAAACAACAAAAACTATGAAAATACAACATGTTAATCATTTGTATGTAACATTTAAGCAATTCTAATCATTCTTCATTGATTTTAGGCTTATGAGGTGATGAAAGAGTGATGAAATGAAGTGATGGTTTTATAAAAGAGAAGTAAAATCTAGGGCTCAACATACCCCCACTGCAAAACCATTGCATTTCCTCATGCAATTCCATCAAAAATTATTCCATGTGCTTTGACCCTTCTACTAAAACATCCAGCCTTATTTTTCTGCTTCTTTCGGTAGTCAGTGTCATTCTGGGCTTCTTCATGAGTAATCTGAACTTGAGATTTATGAGAGCTTTGTTCAATTTCTTATCCCTCTTCTTTAGTTTCCTATTTTCTTTATCCAGTGTCCCCATTTGTAGAATGAAAGTATTATTCATGGAATTTTTCAATTTAACTTGTTCTCTCAAGATCTCATTCTCATTCTTAATGTGTTTGTTCAGTATCTCCAATTCATAATTATCCTTCTTCAGGGTTTCTATTGGAGGTTCTTGTGGACTGATGGATCTCTCTTGATTCTCTGAAGCCTTCCTTTCTAGGGATTCCACATAATCATAGATTTTTTGTTGAGTTGGGTCTATGTCAGGAGTTATTCTGCTAGGTTTTTCTTCAAACTGATGTAGAGGAGATTTTTGAGGACTAAGTATAGGAGATCTATCAGCTGATGTTTGAAACAAGGTTTCTTCATCCTCAACATTTATAATTCCTGCTTCCTTAACCAATGTCTTTTTCATTATTCGACCTCTGAGTCTAAAACTCCTCCTTAACTTTGGTGGATTTTCATTTTCTTCATCAGTATGTTCACTTGTTATCTTTTCTTTTCTTTTGACCCTAATATGTTTTTAAATATCTGTCAACTTTTCAAAGATCAATTCTTTATCCTCTTCTTGTGATGATGTATCATGTTTATTTTCAACATCTTTATTATTTTTTCTTCTTCTGCTTCTCCTAATATTTTCTTCTTTAGATGATGTTTCTTCACGTTCTTGAAAATGATTTCTTACAAGAATTTCTTCCTAGTTATCTCCTATTTTCTCCAGGTGGAATTCAATCAGCATCTTTATTAAACCATGGTGGTATAAATTAGTTTCTAAAAATTGAACTCTCTTATGAACATTGGAAGCCATTGTTTTCAAGCTATTGAGTAAAAAGAAAAGTAGATTTATCTCACCATCATCTAAGAAATTCATTAATAACCTGATATGGTAAACATACATTGTCCCAAATCTACCTTCACATGTTATAAATTTTTGCAAAATTAACAACATGTTTCTCCATCTACTTTTTAAAGTTGTGCTCGGAATTCCCTTTCTAAATATTGTAATATCCATACCTGGATTCTTCAGTATCTGCTTCCAAGAGTCATTATGAAACTCCTTATTCTTGAACCATCGTTCTCCTTGTCTTGGTAGTTCTGTGGCCTCGGATACAAATGATTATGTTATGGTGAATTTAATGTCTCCAATTTCTACTTCTGCTCCATCAAATGATCTAGAAAATGATTTTATAATCTCTTTGTGGAAGCCACTGAATTTTTCTATAAAACTTAACCACCCAGCTTGTTGTAATAGCTCTTTGACTTGTGGGTATCCTTCTAGATACTTGACTCCAACTGGTTATGTTCTTACAATTAACCCCATTTCTTCTCTATATAATTTACTCTCCTTTCTTGACTGTAGGGTCTGATGCTCTGTTTCTGTACTTGCTTCTTTGTGCCTGAAGATAGAGTAGCTGCATAATGATGTCTCACCCTAGAATTACTTCTCTGTGTCTACAAATGGATCAGCTACAAAGTGTTATGGAGGTGAGCGAATGATGGAGATAATCAAGTTGAGGGTTTAATATAGTGTGAAATTGCTAAGGATTTGAGGAAGGATTTATGATGATCTTCGGAATCATAAGTGAGTAATACGATCTCAGAAAGACGTGGCCTAATAGGTCACATCTAAGATTATGATCGTTAGTCACTTAATTAATGATTTTAATGATGAACTGTTATGGAGTGTAGGGTAAGGGATATGGTTGAGGTGTTTTATGATAAAGGGAGATCAATTGGAATGATAGATTTACTTAGGAGACATATGATTATGCATATTGTATCTTTTTCATGTTTTATATTTTTGCTATCAAAATAACTTTGCACAATTTACCTCAGAATTTTTGACTTTGTTGTTTGTTATGTTTGTTCTTCATTTTGTGGAATATTTATCTTTTAGAATAGAGCTCCATAGTCCCTCTTTGCAATCATATTTTATTTTTTGAAATAGGCTGCAAAGTCAGATTAGTTGTAGAACAGAATCAACTATAGAATGGACAGCTGCAGAATGTACCTATCAAAAAAATATGAAACATGGATATGGAGTGGAATAGGATGGAATATGAGTATGGCATGGAATGGAATATGAGTATGGAATGGAATGGAATATGATTATGGAGTAAAAAATGTTATGGAAATGGAAATTGAATGAAGTGAAAAATGGATTTTCAATTTGTGTTTTGCAATTATGAATACTTAGTTACAGAAAAAAGAAAAATTGAAAATATAGGATGTCAGAAAATTCTGATTTTCACCCTGCTCTTTCTGCAAAAATATGCCAATCACTGATTGGTTTTCATATTTATACTTTATTTTTTATTTTTATTATTCATTTATTTATTTATTTATTTATTTATTTATTTTCCTTTAGATTTATTGAAGAAAAATAAAAACTAAGCTAGTGAAGAAGAATAATTCTTCTCCACTAACTTCATATTAATGTTATCTTAGAATTTTCTGACAAATTCTTCTCTTGAAAGTGGTTTATGATATAACTTCAGTCTATTTCCATTTACAATAAATGATACCTTCTCTTCATCTATTGTTTTGATCTTTATTGCTCCATTTTCAAAGATTTTCTCAATTTCATATGGCCCAAGCCAATGAGTTTGAAATTTACCTTGAAAATCCTTGAATTTTGAATCAAACAAGAGTGCCCAGTCACCTTCTTGAAATTTCTTTTCTTTAATATACTTGTCAGGCCATTTAGTCCTTTGTTGTTGAACTATGCTTGTTCTTTGGAATGCATCTTGTCTGATCTCATCTAGTTCATTAATTTGCTCCAGTCTGTGCTTCTGTACTTCTGTCAAATCAAGTCCTAGTTGGACTGCCATCTTGAAAGTTTTGATTTGAAACTCTATGGGGAACAGGACCTGTTTTCCAATTTCATAAGGAGTGTGTCCTGTTGTTTTTCTCCATGTAGTTCTAGAGGCCCATAAGGCTTTAGGAAGCCTCTTTTCCCAATCTCTTCTATGTAGATGAATAGTCTTTGTAAGAATCCCTTCGATCACCTCATTGGTAGATTCGACTTGGCCATTTTCTTGTGGATGGTAGGGAGTATATTTCTTGTGCCTGATTTTTTATTTCTCTAACATTTTCTCCACCAAATTTGATGTGAATTGAGCTCCTTGATCTGTGACAATTTCTCTTGGGACACCAAAACAAGTAAAAATATCCTCAAAAATAAAATTGACTACAGATAATTCATTAGCAAAAGGTAATGCCTTGGCCTCTACCCATTTGATGACATAATTAGTGAAAACTAGGATATACTTATTTTTTTTTTATGGAGGATTAATAGGTTCTACAAAATCTAAAGCCCATTTTTCAAAAGGTTCAATATGTACCTGAGGTTGTAATGGCATTTCATTTGAAGGAGAAGGTTTCCCTACCCTTTGGCAACTGTCACACCTTATGAAATATTCTTTAGCATCTTTGAATATGGATGGCCAATAATATCCTAAATGAAGGATTTTATAGGTTGTCCTCTTATCAGTAAAATTTCCACCACATGGTTCATCATGACATGCCTTAAGAATTTCATGCATCTCATCTTCTCAAACACATCTTTTGATAATAAGGTCTGGACCTGTCTTATACAATTCATTAGTAATCCATGAAAACCTTGCATTATCATGAATGATTCTTCTTTTCTCTCTAGCATTCATAATTGAAGAAAATTTCTTTGAAACTAAATAATTGGCCATGTCTACAAACCAGGGAGTTTGAGTAGTTATTGAAAAGAGATATTCATCATGGAATTTGTCTTCAACTAGAGTATTGTCTTTAATATTTTGGATTCTACATAGGAAATCAACCACTTTATTTTGATTTCTAGGCCTATCTAGAATGGTGATGTTAAATTCTTGTAAAAAGAAATAACCATCTTATGACTCTGCCATTAGTGACTGATTTATTTATTAAATACCTAATTCCAGAGTGATCTATGTGAATAAAATTTTCATAGACTGTTATATAATGTCTGAATTTATTTATAACATGAACAACAGCTAAGAATTATTTTTTAGTTACAGTATAATTCAACTCTGGAGGAGTCAAATTTTTACTTGTATAGTAGATGGCATAAGGGATCAGGTCTTTTTTTCCTAACACATCACCTAGAGATGTATCTGAGGCATCTGTTGATATATGAAAAGGTAATTTCTAGTTATGTCCCCTTAAAATGGGTGCTTTAGAGATTTTTGTTTTCAGGGTTTCAAATGCTAACTGGTAGTCAGAATTCCATTTGAATTCACAGTCTTTGGTGAGTAATTTGAAAAGTGGAGATGTTATCTTGGTGAAGTTTTCTATAAATATTCTATAGTATCCTATAAATCCTAGAAAACTTCTAACATCTTTTTGAAAAATTGGAACTAATAGTCTAGATATGACTTCAACTTTTGACTCATCTACTCTAATTCCATCTCCTGAGATATGATGTACTAGAACAATCCCTTCAGTAAACATCATGAAACATTTCTCATGACTTAATGAAAGGTTTTCTTCTTTACACCTTTTCACAACTTTTTCCAAGTTTTATAAAGCTTCTTCAACTTTTTATCCTTCTAATGAATATATAATGCAGAAGCTATTTTATCCATTTTCATTAAACTAAAACTTCCTTCTTGCATGCATGCTCCTCCGGAATCACACACCATAATGACTGGAAGAGATTCCGCGGTAGCGCACTCGATCAAACGGGTTATTTTCTCACCTACTACAGAGCCCATACTACCTCCCATGAACTTAAAATCCATAACTCTGAGATTACCATAGACTGTAAGGTCATCCATGTATACTTCTACACAATCATGCATTAGATCTGAAAATATTCCTAGTACTACCCTTTGGAATGTTGCAGGTGCATTGATTAGTCCAAAAGGTAGTACTCGGTAGGCATAAGTTCCCCAAGGACAGGTAAATGTGGTTTTATCTTGATCTTCAAGTGCAACTTGAATTTGATTATAACCACTACAACCATCCAGAAATGAAAATTACTTTTTTCCATACCCTCCATTTACCATTTTTCTTGGGTAAAATCACCAAAGGAGAAACCCACTGACTATCTGAAATGGGATAAATAAAGTTGACATTTAGCAATTTCTGAAACTCTTCTTTAACAATCTCCCTAAGGTTTGGATTCATCCTTCTTTGAGGCTGTCTGATTGGTTTAAAATTTTCCTCTATGTAGATATGATGAGTGCAAGTCTTATGGTTAATCCATTTCATGTTAGTGTATTCCCATGCATATGCAAAGGAATGTCTCTGTAATATTTTGACTAGCTCTTCTTGTTGAAATTTTTCCAGGTTTTTATTTATGTTCAAGGTTTTTCTTGGAAATATTTCAATTGTAGAGCTGCCAAATTCTTCCATAGAGTAAAGAGACATTTGCCGAGATGACAAAAATTCAATATTAGATTCTTCTTGAAATTGTTCATGTTTATATTCTGAAGAAGATTCATAATTTTCTAGGACATTTAGAATCTGACTATCTTCACTAATATTTGAAATAGTGAAGATAGGTTGTATATATTCTTCATCATCAATCCATTGATTTTCATCTATTTCTGTGATTGTTCTTGCTAGAGGATACAAAGTGAATTTCTTGGTTGAACTACCATCAGAGATGTACATATCACTAGATCTACAGCTAATGAAAGCATCATTTGTAGCTAACCAAGGTCTTCCTAGTATAATAGGATGTCCTCCTAGATCATTTTTACGAGTTAGGATCATGAAATCCACAAAATACTCCCAAGAATATAAGGACACTGAAATGTATTCTAATACCCCATCTAGTTTAATTATAGGTCTATCCACTAACTGTAGTAATGTGGGTGTATAAAGAAAATTAGGAAGTTTTAGTTTTTCCATGATTTTCTTACTCATGATGTTTATTTCTACCCCTAGATCAATTAATGTGTTTGGAAATTCAATTCCATTGATATGTGTTTTGACAACTGGGTTTCCAGGATCTAGATATTTTGGAATGGAAATCTTTCCCATCATTATGTCTGCTATTTTTCCTACCAGTTGTATTTTCTTTACCTCTTTTATTTTTCTTCTTGTTTTTTTCATGCTCAACTCCTTTATTGTCTTAGCTAAGAATGGGATTTCCTTGACGGCTTGTAATAATGGAATTTTAATACAAATGTTTCTCAATTCATCTAGGAAATCATAGTTAGGCAACATAATTTGTTTCTCTACACCTTTATCAATTTGTAATATTTCAGGAAAAGGAGGTGTAGAAGTGGATATTAATGGTTGTTCTAACATAGGAATTGAAATCATTAGTTCTTTCTGTTTTTCTTTTTCAATATTTTGGTTTTGAAGAGATATGCTTTCTTCAAGACTTTTATTAACCTGTATAGAATCTTCCTCAGAATTGTATTACTTCATTTTAAGTCTTATACTTCTTAGCTCCCCCCAGATACTACTTGTTACTTACGGTTTAGAGAAAATACCACATTCTTTAGATGCGTGCGATTTCGTACACCTGTGTGTCGAATCCACCACAACAGGATTGGCGACTCCAATGACATGTTTCAAGTTTATGTGGTTGTGCCATTGTTTGCAGGAGACCCTTAGTCTATGCTGGAGTGGAACTGACAGTCCTCTAACCCATCTTCCAGTCCCTAGACTCACTGAAGTGACAGACTAAAGAAGGCAGCTCCTAATTTTTTTTACTTGCAGGAATTTTGCGTGTTTTTTTTACACACAGACGCGCAGTGCATGCGTTCAGGAGTGACCTGCACGTAGGAAGGCGCACCTGTCAGAAGGTTTTTCGCGCAATTTGCAGAGAGATTTTTTCTCCCTATCTGCTGCATTTTTTCTGCTTGTAAGTGTGTTGGGAAGCTCTTAATGTATCTTCCAACACCTGTGTTGATACCCCATAGCTTCTGAAAACTGATTTTTTGCTTCTTTTTGTAGGCATTTAGTTAGTTTTCATTTAAGTTGGTTTTTGCAAAAAGTGTTCACATAATTTAAGTAGGGGGCGAATTAACCATTTCTTTCCGAACAATTTATGTTTCTTGGAAATTCTGGTAGGCACACTTAGTTTAACTAGTCCAAGTAAGTGGCTCATGACCACACATGCATAAGCTAGTGTAGAATTGTTTAGTTTAAATTTCAATTTTCACATTTAGGAAACTGCGGGACTAGGATTTAATTGAAAGTTAGACTAAGTAATCTTTGCTATCTTTGCGCCATTGGGTGACACTAGAAAAGCATATGAACACTCTATATTTGTGATTTTCCATCTCCCTTTAGTCACTCACATAGACTAATTAGGAGGTTTTGGAAGTGGCCCATTATCTGCAAATGCTTTTTATTTGAGCAAGGAACAACATCACATAGTCTAACTAGGGGACATTTGTAACGGATCACCGATATCCATATGTTCAAATTATGAGATTTTTCAGCATACGCTCACACACATTCACCCACTAAGAAACGAAATCCACCTAAAAATAACTTAAACCAACTCACTAAACTCTCCCCACAGGGGCCACAAGAGAAATTATAGTTTAAGTTAGGATCAAGGGGGTAGGCATCTAATAAGCCGCCTTGATCATGCTTCACATTTGAAACATAGAATTTGTGTTTCTAGGGAGCTTAAAATCCACCTATCAGCCCACGAAAAAGAAAACCCGAGTGCAGCAGGGACCTGATTCAGAGGGGGTTAGGCTTAGGCATAGTGCGTGTGGTATCAGTTGGGGCTACCTGACCCGTCTGATACTCGGTACTGTTATCTGACTACCAAGAAGCCCAAGACTCAAACACTCACGTGGGACGGTGGTTCTTAGTGGCCAAAACTAGGGCATCCTTTACCCTATAGGTGACAGTGCAGGCAAGCACTAGACCCTCTACCCTTACCTTGGTTGATTCTCTTCGGCTGACTAGGGGCGCCAGTTCTTTCGAGACATTGTGCCAGCACTTGCAAGAAATATTCTCAAGGCCTAGTTACTTTTGAGAGTGTGAGGACGTTATTAGGTCTTCTAGGATTTTTGAGTATCATGCGCAAACAAACAAAACCATTTTTTTCTTAATTGATCACATAGATTAATTTAAAGGATAAATCATTTATTTTTCGCTTTCTTTTATGTATGTGGCCATAAATTTTACATGATCATTGACTCAATCCCCTCAAAAAAAATTTCCAAAACCTAACTTGGACGACCCTCAAACGGTTCCAATAGAACCTTGTCGGTCTAGGCATCTTTTGGACCTCCCCCCATTAACAGGAGGGGTTCCAAGTCTTTCGCCATTTAGGCGTCAAAGACGGAACGTTGCCACAGTGGTTGGTTCCTCCTTTCTTGGAGCAACCTTAGTTGGGAACCCTAGTCGATCTCCCAACACCACACCGCACATCACTCCCCCCTCGTCCCCTAAGGGGCAGAAGAGTGCATCCCATACGGGAAGCCAGCTGAATTCACAACCGGGTACATCACAGACTAACCCTCGTTCTAACCAGAAATTCGTGTCTTCACACGTTGCCATGGCGTAAACCTCTCAGTCACCCTTCTGATCGGCATTAAACCTACTAGATTTAACCAAGCTCACCAATGACCCCATCGTGCACGACCCCAATTGGCCTCCCATGCTCACGAAGCTCCCTTCAGACATACCAAAGTTTGAAGGCAAGTAAGTGGAAGACCCAGGGAATCATATAATGACCTTTCACCTGTGGTGCTCATCGAATAGCATCATTGATGATACTATTCAATTAAGGTTGTTTCAACACACTCTCACGGGAGTGGCCGCGAAATGGTACGCCGAGCAACCCCTTGCTTCACACAGAACCTTTAGTGCCCTTGCTACTGCATTCCTCAATTACTTTTAGTTACCCATTCACCATGATTCGGGAATGGAATTACTAACTCATTTCAAACAATCTCCCTCTACCCACATTTCTGAACATCTCCATGAGTGGAGACGGCGTCGTATCTTATGCAAAGTTCAACTCGACGACCGAGTCCTTTTAGATTTATTCTTGAAAACTTTGATGGTAAATATTTAAAAGGATGTGGTGCAACGTAACCCCACATCTGAAGAGGACGCAATCAGTAAATCCCGACAGATTGAACTGATATATATGCAATTAGGGTACATATACAATATCCTGCCTAATGCCCCGCGCTTGCAATCTTATCAAGAATTTCTAGGCACGTCGAACTCTGCAGACGGACTTATTGGGTCGATGACCCAAGGGTACCTAGGCAGCAACAGTCAGAATCCTGGTTATACACATGGGTCTACCTAGGACATGTCTCAACCCAGATTTCAAATTCATCATATGCAGCAGCAAAATTTGACTAATAGGGTTCCAGCGTATCACCAAAGAGGACCTTACCCTCTGGCCGAGGGGACCCAGTACGCAGGAAGAAAAAATTACGGAAGAACTCCCCCCCAATGGCCAGGTGAAAATATGGGACAGCAGTATGCTCAGTCCCAAGTACATAACCCACCAACGCAGAACAATGCACAGGTGAACTTTGTGCAGCCATCCCAAGATCAACCACACCAGTATGATCAGGAGAATTACCCTCCCAATGTGGTCAAAATAAAGGTAAAAAAAAAACCCAAAGGGAACCCTGGATAGGGGGGCAACAGTCAACAGTGCCCACCGTGACCCCGGCCTACAAAAAACTTTAACCGGAATCAGAACCAGGAGCCAAGAAATGCTCAAAAGCAAGGAAAAATGCCACCTGTACGAACAAACATTCTTGTTCGATATGTGGTGAGTACGAGCACTATACTCACCACTGTCCCGAACTATCTGAGCTTAAAAAGCTTCAGAGTAACCGAGGACAAGGAGGATCTTCCCAAAAAAATGCAGTCATGCAAGAACCCTTCCCCATCAAGGAACGGTTAGCACTTAGCAGCAAAACCCCAACGATTCTGAGAAAAACAGCCATGAAATTTACATGGCCAGTGAAGAAATTTTTTTTCAAACACAGAATCGCAGCTATGACACCCCACCAGACACCAGTTCGTCAGGGGCTAGTATGTCCGCACCGACTGCACCTTTGACCATTCTAAATATTCCTTTGGAACCATTGCCAAAAATGGTTAAAGGGCCTAATAGGCGAGCAGGTAACTACTCCAAAGCAGCCCACAATTACAGCATCGTAGATGATTTAGCCCAGTCACCTGCTACTATGTTCGCTTTGGAGGTACTGCAGTCGTGCCCAAAGCAGCGGAAAGCCCTACTTTCCACCTTAGGCGTCATCGACCCCACAGATACGTGCATGATGGATTTTGATTTAGAAAAATCCACCCCTAGGCTTCCCTCCATGGTCGCCTTCCAGATACCAGTATCGGTACAGAATATCACTCTTCACCAATGTGTCATTGATGAAGGTGCATCTACATGCATCATGTCAAAGAATGTATGGCAGAAGTTAGGAGCCCCAGAACTCAAACCTTCCGTCATCACTCTCAAGGCATACGACGGTTGGTCCTTAACCCCCGTCGGTCTCTTCCAAAATGTACCGGTCTTCTTAGCCAGAAAAATGGTCCACATAGAAATTGAAGTCTTGGACGCTCACTTGGATTACAATATACTCCTTGGGCGGAGTTACATGTATGCCATGTCTGCCATAGCATCCTCCATTTTCCGCATCATGATGTTCCCCCACGAGGATCGAATCATTATAGTAGACCAGCTGACGCACACTAAAAAGCGTCCTTTGACCAACACAGATATGGTTATACCTTATGTAGACACAGCCACTGATGGTCTTTCATGATATCAAGAATATGGCCCTGGCCAATTCAAACCATTGTCCTTCTTAGGATCCTTCCTAGGAGATCCTCCTATTATCCCTGAGGTATCACCCGATACCACAGTGGCCCCAGTATGCATGATATCCACGTCAAGCACCGAGGTTAGTCAGGATACAGACTCAAGTAGTAAAAACACCAAGGCATCAGCTACTACAGCCTCCTTAGTCTATGCCGCGTCCCAAACACCTTTCCTATACCCACCTCCTGGCTTCACCTCCCAGCAAGTCATGGCAACACTGGTACTACCCAACATATCATTGGCATTCCCAGTGTGGTACCTCGTTCCCCCCCAACGAATGCCAGCTACCAATGTTACTGTGTTTGGATTAAAACCTCCCAGTCCCGAAGAGCCCCAACCAGCCCAAGCAGTAGTCAAAACCGCCCCTGCAAGGGAAATCCCCGCTGCAAAACCGATGACCAGAATAAAGAAAATCACCAAGAAAGGAAAGAAAGTGGTGACCCCTACCATGCAGAGGGAGTCATCATCTTGCGCTATATGTGATGTCATAGGACACCCTACTCACATATGCCCAGATTTGGATAAATTAAAACCACTCCTCGGTTGTAAGGCAGGCACCTCAAAACGTCATTCCCATAAAAAGGAACTTGCCACCAAAAGTACAGGAAAACCTCTGTGTACCAATCATGCATGCACCCTATGTGACACCTATAGGCACTATACCCACCACTGTCTAGAAATACCACAGTATAGGGACACCTTACATGCGATCAAGCAATCCTATCAAGAGGATCCCTCCATCCAGTCTATTAATGACGAGCCACGCATCATTTTGTACTTACAAGAATAAAAACGGTCACCTGAACGACCCCTAGCTATACCACCTCCCCCAGTTGAAATGTGCATACTTTGCGATGAACTCGATCATTTCGTTATTTACTGCCCAGCCTTGGAAATGTTGCAAAGATGGTACCCAGTTCATGTAGTGTATCGCGTGAACATGGATGTTCAATATTCATGCCAGATATGTAGGGATAACCACCCTATATGTCATTGCCACTACATACCAAGATTTCACACGGCCTTAAACTATATGCGATCAGCCATCGTCCGCCTCTCCCAGGAAGATGGTGCGGATTGGGATTTCCTGAACAGTTCAACAACCTAAGAGGATGTGACTAATATGTCCACCCCATCGGGGCCATCTGAAAGACGACCAATTAGGGAGATCCTCCCCCCCCCCCACATGCCAACGACACAACACACGACATACGATTCATGACATCATGCATTGGAACCATGACTCGAGCTATCTTCTCATCTACCATAGGTGTTGAGACAGGTAAAGCTACAAGATTAGTCGGCCCTACGATAGTACAGACCCAACATGTCTGCACTCTATCTACGGCATCTGGGTCCACCACATCTACGATGAAGTATTTGTCGTGCTTCTCAACTAGCTCCACTAGGATTACCCCCATTCAGTCTCAACCTACGGGGGAACCCTCCCCCTTCGAGACCCTCTCTCATTCGAATGAGGATATTCTGGAAACCATGATGAAGCCTGATTACCCATGGGATACGATGCATCACCGATCATTGTTTCTTCCCAGGAAGGCAGTTAGTCCAGAAAAGATAACCGAACCATAGATATATGTGATCGAATCAAAAGACTTTCTACCATCAGGAAAATTTGACTGGTTTAAAAACCCCATCCCTGCACCCGATGCGTTCGAGGAAGGAAACATGTTGAATATTTCACCTACCATTAAAATGAATATATCTCAAAATCCGTTAAAATTTGAAGAACTCTCATTGGGGGCAGCATGTTCACCAGAAGAGGTAGCCTCTTATACCAAATTATTACAAAAGTATCAAGATATCTTCGCTTGGGACTACTCAGAAATGTCTGGGCTTAGTCTCGTGATCATCGAACACCATATTGACACTTGGCTAGATGTAACTCCAGTCTGCCAAAAATAGCATCAACTGCACCCATCAAGGCAGAAGCAATAAAATGAGAAATCGATAAGCTTCACAAAGCTGGGTTTATCTACCCCATCACCTACACATCTTGGGTTTCTAACCCTGTTCCCGTCATGAAAAAACAAGGCACCATACGCATCTGCGCTGATTTTCAGGATTTGAACAAAGCTTGTCCTAAAGACAATTATCCCACCCCTTTCATTGATCAAGTTATTGATGCTTGTGTTGGCCACGAGGCCTTATCTTTTATGTATGGGTTCTCTGGATATAATCAAATCCAAATCTGCCATACAGATCAGTATAAAATTGTTTTCACCACACCCTAGGGCATGTTTTCATACAAGGTAATGCCATTTTTCCTAAAGAATGCTAGAGATACCTTCCAAAGGGCCATGAATTACATATTTCATGACTTGGCACACCTTATCCTCGCCTATTTGGATGACCTTACGGTACGCTCCAAAAAGCACTCCGACCATCTCAAGGATCTGCGACTGGTATTCCAACGATGTTTTCAATACAAGCTGCGCTTAAACCCTCTTAAGTGTGTTTTCTGCGTCAACGCGGGAATACTGTTAGGTTTTATTGTGTCCCAGCAAGGGATTTGAGTTGATCCTTTAAAGGTTTAAGCCATTAAAGAGGTCCCCCTACCTCGAACCCTTAGGCAACTTCAAAGCCTGCAAGGAAAGGCCAACTTTATGCAACATTTTGTCCCAGATTATGCCACCTGTGCTCAAGGGTTCCTGCGCCTCCTCCGCCAGGACATCCTGTTTAAATGGGATGATCATGCCCAACAAGCATTTGATGCGCTGAAAGAAACACTATCTTCAGCACCACTAATCAATCCCCCCGACTATAACAAGGATATATCCTATATCTATCAGCCTCTAATGCCACATTGGCCGGAGTATTGGTCCAGGAGGACCCATATGGAAGGGAGCACGCAATTTATTATGTCAGTAAAACCCTATCTAGCCCCGCATTAAGATATGAACCTGAAGAAAAAACTGCCCCAGCATTAATCCACGCAGTGCAGAAACTTCGTCATTACATCATATTAAAAAAGACCACAGTCATAGCAGATACTAATCCTATCCAATATTTTCTCACGTGTTGGCTAATGAACCATAAGTACGCCCGCTGGATAGTCATTCTCCAAGAATACGACTTACAATTTCGCTCTCCTAAAAGCAAAAAGGCATTTGCCTTAGCATAGTTCATTACCGACCTCCCAGGAGATTCTAAAGGATCACCAGTAAATGATTCGCTACTGGATGAACACCTGTTCTTTGTAGCGACCGACAACCCTTGGTATGGGGATATTCTCCTATTCTTACGAACCCAAAAGTTCAAACCTCACCTCACGCGAGATGATCATCGGCGCATATGCCAAAAATCCCCTCGATACCTCCTCTTACGAGATGTCTTATACAGGAGAGGCATCGATAAAATCTTGTGGCGATGCCTCACCCAGAATCAAGCAGAGCAAGCCCTGAACAATTGCCACGCAGGCGCATGTGGTGGCCACCTATCCGAAATGGCTATCGCCCAAAAATTCCTACGAGTTGGGTACTTTTGGCCGTCCCTATTTCAAGACTGTATTATGGTAGTCAAAATATGTGAGTGGTGCCAATGCTTTGCCCACAAGGCAAGAGCACCCCCCGCCCCTCTGCACCCTGTCATTGTAGCCGACCCCTTCTGTAAATGGGGAATCGACTTCATGACTTGTAATCCAGCCTCATCAAGCAACCATAAATACATCATCGTGGCTGTCAATTATTTCACTAAGTGGGCTGAATCCATGCCCGCATATGACAACACAGCGAAAACCGTCACTCGATTCCTGTTCAACCATGTGATACCCCGATTTGGCATCCCCAAAGAATTAGTCTCCAACCACGGAAAGCACTTCGAAATCAAAGTCTTCGAGGAGCTATCTCATCATGTCGGATTCACCCATGAATTTTCTTCACCATATTACCCTCATTCCAATGGAAAGGTAGAGGCTATTAAAAAAATACTCAAAACTATGTTATAGCGCATGGTGAACAACCACAAAACCAACTGGCACCACATGCTCTTTTCCGCCCTGTGGGCATACCACACGGCAGTTAAGACTTCCACTGTTTTTACTCCCTTAGACTTGGTATATGGGATCGACGTTGTGATTCCCATATAAAACGAGATCCAAAACTTACATGCAGCCATCAAACTCCTATATGACACCCAGCCTCTAGAACAGTGCCAAGTACAACTAGAGCTAGTTGACGAAAACAGGCGCCAATCTGTAATGTCCCAAATCTGGAAATCAGAAATGAATAAGATGTATAACGATATTTTTATGATTAATAAGCTTAAAATATATGTAAAAAACACATAGACATCATTTTTAGCTACAGCAGCAACTTGCACTTTGTTTCATGATCCGGAAAGTGGAGAAAAAGGGGATTTTATGCCCTCAAAAGGTTGTTTTCAGAAATGAGCGTAAAAATAAGTAGGGTAAATGGCTGGATATGATATCTTAGGTCATGAGGGACCTATGCCCCGAATTTCAGCTCAAAATAATTCTTTTAGCTACGGTAAACAGCTCCTCCTTTCCCGACTGGGCTAGAAAACATTTATTTCCCATGACTTTGCTAAATAGAAATTTATGAATATTGTGAGAGCATAATTTTCATGAGGGCTTCTACAGAAAATTATGGAATAATTCTGATCATAATTTTATATTATTAATACAGCAAAGAAATGGAGGTTTAATCACTTATACAGTAAAAACAAAACACCCGGCAAGGTTTCCGGCAAAATGCATGTACAAATCAGCACTGCAGAAAATAACGTAGTTCACTGCAACATTGTATTAAAAATAACTAAATATGACATATAAATGCTGAATAATATATAGAATGGCCTTATGCCTTCTTATTGGAGCTCCCGAAGGGAAATAAGCACCTCCTCCTCAAAGATTAGCATACAATCAAAGGATGCAGCTTCTACTGCTGTTGCTCCTGCATAAAAGATGCAGTTTACTAAAGGAGACTGCATTGTGGCTGAATTTGGATGAATGGCCTTAATCCAAATACATAAATTAAGCTCTAATCCTTCCCTCTTGATCCCTTAAGCAAGCTGGTCTAAAGAGAGGATGGAATTCCCGCACAGGAATTCCTTGCACTAAGCAGTGCAGCAACTCCAACTAAACAGCTAAAGCATGCAAGTGGTCTCAAGACCAAAATAGTTGAATACATGAATGAGTCTCCTTTGATGCTATGCCTTCCTTTTATCTTTGGTGAGCCTCCTCACCCCGAACCCCACACAATGTTGAGGTGACTTCTTCATGAAGCTTCCTCTTTCAAAACAGCGCTGCCCTAGCTTGCTTCCCTCCTCTTGTGGTTGCATTGTTGACTTGGCTAACTAATCCACCTCCAATGCCTCTTTTTAAATTATGGATCTTCAATCTAGTTTCCATATGTTTCTTAGGATGATCCTTGTTCACATTGAACCGGTTTGCTTAGGTGATTTCTTCCTCCTCAAGAATACATGTTGACTTAGTCAAACTTGACTATGTCCTTATCTATTTTGCCCATGTTCACACTTGTAAGTGTAAAGTTCAACTCCTGAAGTGATCCCCTTCCTTCTTAAGGTGGAAATTATTCATATTTTTATTTTTCATGGGCTCCCTTACCCATTTATTCCTCTCCTAGGTGAAAGTAGCAAAATCTAATATTCCAAATTGCTATGTGCAAATTTGGGAACATTACAGTCCTCCCCTCCCAAATGTTGCTTGTCCTCAAGCAACTACAAGGATAGGACTGAAGAGCATCCTCTTCTCCCCTACAGCAACCTCATAAGATGAAATTCTCCAAGGATCAAGGTGCTGATTCATCAATACATCTCCAAGTTTCCCCTCCCAAGTGTGTATGCTATCTAAATAGCTGGCATTATGTGACAATGGATCATACATGGAGGAAACAATGGGCTGTTTGAAGGTCCTCTTGGCGCATGAAGGCTGATATATATTGGGATTTATCATCCCCATTTGAATCTCTCCTCCTCAAGCTATCAACCAAGCAAAATGAGCCACCCTCCAAAATGGTAACTCATGCAAATCATCTTCCACCTGAAGCTATGGCAAGGTAGGTGGGCTGAAATTTTGGACGTGGTAGACATAGTAGCCTACCCCACGCTACTTTCCTCTCCACTTAAGATAAGTGTAAATGATTTGCTGATCTTGGGCTACCATCATGTTTCCCTCCAATGGCAAGAAGGAAGCTAGACCTCCAAAGGTCCCTCTCCCAGCGATGTACATCAAGCTGGCCCAAACCATCTCATACATGATGGATAAGAAACCATCATCATATGGCACTCCATCCATCTCATGGTCCTCCTCATAAAGAGAAAAATATTTTGCTGTGGAGGCCATGTCTCTTCCCATGCTCCCCTTAGAGCATGTAGGGCAGAAAGTGTGGGGATGCTCTTCCCCCAAGAACACACCCACTCCATGTGTTCCTCCTCCATTCATGCTCCTCATATAGGCAATAATAGCATCAGCACATAGGATCATGATCATCATCATAATGAGAGAAAGAATGAAGGTTTTATGTAGTGCTGGAATGTACCAACAGTCTCCCAAGTAATCATAGTGCAGTCTTCCCCACTGCAGCTTCAAGAAATGGTATGGCAAGTTGTCTCTTGAAAAATGGCTTGCTTTATAAGTCATCACACCCACTAGCAAATATTAGATGGCTTGATATGTCAATTGAGCATACAAGAAGCAACCATATACTTGCCATGGATCATAAATTAGATGGTTGTCTCCATCATAATAGCTGGCTAAAAATAGACCATGGAGTATAAAGAGAACCTTGGCCCTTTGTAGAGCAATGCATTGCAAGGACATGGAAAGAGTATACAAATATAGTGATTAACAATCAATAAGTGCAACAACAAATTTCTTACCATGTGATGGAAGCAAGATGGTGACAAGATCCATAGATGAATCCTCCATAGTGGTATGGCATATCAATCTGAAGAGGAGTGAATCACATGCCCCATGAAAATCCCCCTTCTTATGCTTGGACATCCAAGTCAAGGAAAGCATACCACAGCAACCAATGAGTCCATCCACCACTATATCAATCTCACCTCCTCTATGCCCACCAAGTGCATCAAATATGAAGTGATACTAGGAACACTCCACCAATAAGTTCATGCTCCCAAGTGACAGCGCTATTGGCCTGTGAAAATAGGCTCCTTCCAACTCATAAATCCATCCTCTAACATGTTAAATGTCAAAGAATCCTCTCATAATGTTTCAATCTCCTCCCATTGCAACATCATGCAAAATGTGGGAGCAACTCTTCCCTTGCTCTCTCTTGATCCTCCAAAGCAACAAATGTCTTTGCTTCCTCATCATACCTCCATCATACAACTAATGTAGTGAAAAAAAAATGACCATATCATCATAATGCATCCACACTCCTTGCTGCCCCATGATGCAAGTACTCTGCCAAGTATCCTCCTCCCTCATACCCTTAGAAGAAGGATATGCCACATGATGGCCAAACTCTCTCAAGAGTAGCCAACGCAATCTTGCCTCTTGTTGCTCGGTATCATAGAGTTGTAATTAAATTTCCATCTTAGTTTTTATCTCTATCCACATCCACCTATCCATTGATGAATGCCTCCAAGCATTCTCCATTGTGGCACTCCTATAAAAGAGGCTACCATCCTCCCATATCATATTTTTCTCCTTGCATTTCATGAGATGTTGAAATGAAACTCCTTGGAGACCTCCAAGAAAATATCTCTCATCAATGATTATCTTGAACCCATAAGGATCCAAGTGACTCGAAGGCAAAGCCTCCTTGCTACAGGTTCTTGACAGCATTGTAACCCTCCTCTAGGGTGTTCTGGCTATCTCATTTTGCTTCTGCATGAATTTTTTTGGAGCAAAGTTCACTCCATCCTCCAAGAATTCATGCTCCAACCTCAAGGGTTGTGTGTAACTCATTAGTGATACATGAGGTTGATGGTTCAAATCTCCCTTGAATCCTTCAATCTTGCACAGCGCAGTGCAATCTTGCTGCTTTATCTCAGCAATATCATTTGATCCTAGGCCATATGCAAACAAATCTCCAACCCTTTCCATAAAATTTTCTGAAATGTTAAGACATGGAAATTTATGCATACCTTTGTGAGTCTTTGAGACATCTTCTATATAGGGCAGAGATACATTATGGAATCAAAAATATTAAGAATCTCTAAGGTTTGGAGCAATTCAAGATTGAACTAGTCATAAATGCTCGAATGTGCGCTTTTTCCTTTGATAAGTGCGCCTTCAGCACGCACTGGAGCCCAATAAGCGTGCATTCCTGGAAATGGAAAAAATTCCCTTTCTAGGACCACAAGTAGGAAAATGAAAGTTTCTCCTTATGTGAAATCCACCTAAGGATAGCACCAATGCCTCCTTAGGCCTTGTGTGAGCACAAAAAAGAATATTTCAGCCCACAATGGAATATTGCCCCTCCCTTGAGTCACTATCCACCATGTACCAAGGGAGGGAAGGAGGTTTGAAAGCTCAACTATATAAACCCTCAAAGAGATGAACAATTTGTGAGCACAAGGTTATGCTGACCAAAGTTTCCCAAGCAACACCAACTGTTTGTGTGAACCAAGGAGCAGGAGTTGAAGAAGAGGACTTAATTGTTGGCCACCCAACAATTTCAGTCCATTGCAACATAGAGAGAGAGACTTGAACTGCGTCAGAAGGAAAAACTTGAAGGACAAACATTCTTGCGTCGGGTCCTAGAGCCTCTACCAAGGCCCTTCGACAAGTGGGTAAGATTTGTATTCATTCCGAGCATTCAATGAGAATAAGGCCATCGAGCCGTTGTTTACCTTGTTATTGTTTGGAACTCTCTTTTTAGCTTCCTTTTAAGTTTTTAGTTTTACTTTTTCAACAGAGCATACCTAAGTGTATTACTTCATTTTAAGTCTTATACTTCTGAGCTCCCTACAGATACTACCTGTTACTTATGGTTTACAGAAAAGACCACATTCTCTAGATGTGTGCGATTTTGTACACCCATGTGTCGAATCCACCACAACAAAAAGCAATGGTTCTTCCTTCTTGTATTAAAACAACACCAATTCCATTTCCTTAGGCATCACATTCCACAATAAAGGCTTTTTTGAATTCTGGAGTAGCTAAGACCGATGCTTGGCACACTGCCTCTTTAAGATGCTCAAAGGCCTTAGTTTCTTTAGGAGTCCATGAAAAAGCATCTTTCTTCAATAATGTTGTTAAAGGTGCTGCTATTCTCCCATGATTCTTAACAAACTTGCGATAATACCCTATTAACCCGAGAAATCCTCGCAACTGCTTTATGGTTGTGGGCATTTTCCATTCCTTAATGGATTTAATTTTGTTAGGGTATACCATAACACCCTCCTAAGATACCATATGACCCAGATATTCCACTTCTTGTACTCCAAAGAAACATTTGGAGGTTTTTTCGTATAATTTTTTCTCCTCCAATAGTTTGAGCACCCTGTCAACATGTTGAACATGATCCTTCCAAGACCTGTTGTAGATTATTATATCATCAAAAAATACTAACACAAATTTTCTAAGGAAGGGTTTGAAAATTGAATTCATCAACTCTTGAAATGTAGAAGGTGCATTGGTAAGCTCAAAAGGCATGACCAAAAATTCATAATGACCCTCATGAGTTTGAAATGTTGTTTTCAGAATGTCTTGTCTTCAATCTAATTTGATGATATCCTGAATGAAGATCCAAGTTCATGAAATAAATTTCTCCATGTAATTCATTCAATAATTCATCAATCACAGGAATGGGAAATTTATCTTTAACAGTGAGCTTATTGAGCTCCGTATAATTCAGACACATGTGCCATGATCCATCCTTCTTGTGCACCAATACTACTGGAGCAGATAAATAACTTTGACTATGTTGTATTATACCAGCCTCTAGCATTTCTACAATCATACATTCAATTTTTCTCTTTTAGACATAAGGATATCTGTAAGGCATGATGTTTGGAGGAACACTTCCTGGATCAAATGAATAGCATGATCATGATCATGAATAGGTGGGATCCCTTTGGGAGTTTCAAACACCTTGGATGATTGTCCAAGACTTTTTGGAGATCTAGAGAAATAGATTATTTTGATGTTGGAACTTTTAGTGAGAATAATTGTGCAAATACACCTCATTGTTCTTTCTTCAGAAGATTTGTCATGACATTAGAGATTATTATCTTTCCCAGCTTCCCTGAGATACCCTATAATTCAACTTCCTTTCCTTCCGAAAAAAAAAATTCAAGAAAAGTTCTTGAAAATTAAAAGCTATCGTCCCCAAACATTGTAACCATTGTACTCCTAGTACAACATCAGCGCCACCCATTAGAATGGATAGCATTGGACTATTTAATACATATTCCCCCATGGTTGCACTTTCTAGAGAAATTTATAGTTCCTCCATTTGCAACCATCACTTGACACTTCAGTGCTAGGTATAGGAAGCAATTCAATTCTTTGGCTACCTTACAATGAATAAAATTATGGGTACTACCCAAATCAATGAGCACTATTACTTTTTTCTTATTGATATGTACTTCTATCTTGAGAGTTTTAGGAGTAGTAATTCATGCCAATGAATTACAGGATATGGTCATATTCATTTCTTCTTCCTCTATGGTTGGTTCCTGGGGTATATCCTCTTCTTTTGAAGTTTCTCGTTCATTTTCTTCCTCATCTTCGTAATCTATGTAAAATCATTTCTTCTCAACACACTTATGACCTTTAGTGTATTTTCTATCACAACTATAGAAAATCCATTTTTCTCTTTTTTCTTACAATTTTTGTGGTGTCAACCTTGAAGGTTGTGGAAGTCTAGGATTAGCAACACTTCCATCTTTATAGTTGTGAGCAGTAGGCTTCCTTCTCGCTAGAATTTTTCTTTCAATTTTTCTTTCCAACCTTAATTCCTTCTCCAATGTTTCAGGTTCCCAAAGGTGAACCTCATGTTGGATTTTATCCTTTACAGTCCCTATGAAGACATCAATCCTATGTTCCTTGGGAATATTATTTACCCTTATATTCAATTTTTGGAAGTATTCAATGTGCTCCATTATTGAACCCTTTTGTTTGAGATTTATCAATTGGCTAAAGAATATGTTGCTCTTTGTATCTTGATAATGTTCTATCATTTCCTCCATAAAAAATGACCAAGTGAAAACTGGTTTACGAGAACAAATCCATCGATACCATACAAACTGATTTTTTTCTAAATATAAAGTTGTAATGTGTACCTTTTGTGTGGGTTGCACATTATGAAGCTCAAAGTATTGCTCCATTTGTAGTATCCATGTTATCGGATCCTTTCTAGCAAACTTACTCATATTGATATTTGGAATATGTTGGGTTTTTGATGCAACATTAGAGTTTATGAAATCATGATTAACATTTCTTTTGTTCTCATCTTGAGTTTCCTCTACTACTGTTTCACCATTAGGATGCTTTTCTTGTAGCAATTTTGTCAAACCTTCATTCAAACCTTCAAGTTTTGATTATATACCATCGATCTTAGCTTCCACACCATTCTTTAAACCATCCATATTAGCTTCCACATGTTTCTTCAATCCATCCATTTCCTCCTTCAAACCATCCATCTTAGCTTCCATTTCATTTTTTGTTACTATTTCCGAGAGCAAAATTTGTTGCACTTGGTCTCGTAATTATGACATATCATGTTGCACTTCTTCATCTTCATGAGTCATAGTAGAGCCTTCTGAGGTCTTAATGGTTGTTGAACTATTTTTAGGAGGGATTTTATAACCCAATACTAATATCTGTGCTTAAATATGCCCTTGGAATTACTTCAAACTGATTTTTCAAACAAGACTTATGGAAATTTTAAAAAAAATACACACCTTTTTTTTGCTTTTGTGGAGCTCGATATTGAAACTGATGTATATTTGTAATTTTGGATCCCCAATATTTTATCTTTGATTTTGTAGTATAACTCCAAGTCATCTTTCCAATGCCACAGGTCTGACCTGATTTGTATTCTTCAAGGAAAATTTATGCCCAATATCGCACAATGACCTAATTACGGATTGGTTCAGTATAAGGAAATTTTATGGCATGCCATGTATCACTATTTCCTCCTTCGGCCCTGAAATCAAGAAAAAAAAAACTACAGTTTGTGCAATTTTGGCCATTTTTTACAGAATTTGTATCGAATGCTTAGAGCGGGAGTTATGACTATTTTCCCAAGGTCACCTCTTTGAGATGAAATTCAGGAGCCTCCAAAAACCATAACTTCAATAGATCATATCCCTGAAAATATTGTGAACCAAGATCTGAAATTTTTACACAAATTTCCTCTAGATTTCAGCGCAAATGGGTTTTTTTTTAGCTTCTTAAACTTTGTCAAAAAAATGTTATAGCGAAAATTCCATGATGACCTATTTGAAGTAGTGAAACCCTAGAATCCAAAGGTCTGATACCAAATGTTATGAAACTAGCTCACAAAATAGAAGAAAAGAGAGATCAACGACTTATAAATCAGCCTCTTCGAGGGGGAAACTTCATTTACATTACATAAATGAACAATTCTTGGATGATACAAATGACAAAGCCTCCTTTCTATATATAGGAGTCCATGGGGTTACAATATAATCCTAGCTGACCTACCAATAATAATGTAAGGGCACAACAATAAAAATAGTGGGCTTTTATGAGGCACAATAATAACAATATGGGGACTACATGGGTACACAAATAGCAATAAGGGGGATACACTAACAATAATAAGGGACTACACTAGTAATATAGGGACCTAACACTTAAATTTCTCCTTTTCATCCATCCTACTATTTCTAAGCTCTTTTAAGAACATGGCGAGAGTCTTGTCATTAAAAAAATTATGTAAAAACAATTTCTTAAACTCCCTCCATCCATGAATTGAATTAACAGGTAGGATATGGTACCAAGTTGTTGCTCTACCTTCTAATGTAAAAGGAAATAACCTACAAGAAACATCATCGTATCGTACCCCTAACATCCATATATGCATATAGAAATCATTGGTATGATCTTATGCCTCGGTCTTCTTCTCGGGATGGAACTTTGATTGTTGAAATGGCACCCCAAGGGGGCTTCTGATTTAATATTCCCTTAATTAAATTGGAAGAGAAATTGTAATTTCCTCTCATGACAGCTTGTATTAGTTAAGTAAGTTATAATGACTGAGTTAGTTTAGGAAATTGGAGTTGAGGGTTAGAAAGTAGGCATGTAGAGTTATCCCATGATTTAAGGGGGTCCAGTTATAGTTTTTTGTGAGTTGT
This sequence comes from Pinus albicaulis, assembly GCA_034641835.2. Classification (NCBI taxonomy): domain Eukaryota; kingdom Viridiplantae; phylum Streptophyta; class Pinopsida; order Pinales; family Pinaceae; genus Pinus; species Pinus albicaulis. Next base: position 943,360,244 of record CM076577.1, read on the forward strand.
AATTGGTTAACTCAAGAAATTGAGTTAAATGTAGTTTAACTAGTTCTAACTAAGTGATGAGCTAGTGAGAGGTCTGGTGAATTAAATTTGATTTAATTCACAAGTAGTGATCAATCAGTTAACTGATAATTCGCTTTAAATAGTTGTTTCATGTCAGTTCTAAGGAAGGCCCAGTTGGGAATGAGGTTAAATGGATGATAATTTTCAGTTGTATAATTATAAAATTGTACAGTTCAGTTATAAAGTCATGTGAAGGCCAAGGATTCATTGCACAATCAATTAGAATCAATTTCCTATTTAATAGGGACACAATTCCTCTAGGAATGCATGAGCAAGGCAGGCTGAGCAGAGGTTTAGAATTGGCCAAGTAATTGGATGGTTTTGCATAGATCAGAGTGAGACGGCTCGCAGAGTGCAGTAATTTCTCTGAGAGAGAAAGAATTGTATTGTTTCATGGTCTTCAATTTATAAAATATATAGATAGCGGGGTTTTAGGAAGTTTGATTTCCCTATATACATCTTGTGTTGTGTGATTGACTATCTCTTTCTCTTACTTGTTATGTGATTGTGTGATTATGTTTTCTTTCCGCAAATTGTAGAAGGATTTAGCATCTTGTTTTAGTACATTACAATATCAGGTCAAATCTCATTGTTAGATTTTATACATGTTAACAGAGCTCTAGGAATCATAATAATAAGTGAAGAACAGAGTTTGTTTTGATTAGGTTTGAATTTGCATATTTATTCTTTAGGATCGAGCAGCAAATCAAGATGTCTTTCAATGGCTTGAGATTCGAATATGCACTCAAGGGAAATTTGAATTATATTGCATGGAAGGATAGGATGGAGGTAGTTCTTCAGGACAATAGACTGAAGGCTTTCATAAACAGTGATGTTCTGCAGCCCGTAGTAGTAGATGCTCAACTTCTTTATGCATGGAAGAAGAATGTAACAAAGGTGAGAAGGATCTTGTTAGAGGGAGTTCAAGATCATATTATCTCAAGTCTCCATGGGAAGGTGACTCCATATGCGATGTGGAAAGCCTTGATAGATATATATCAGAATAGAAGTGACCATAGGAAGTTGGTGCTGAAATACAAGCTTAGGAAGATCAAAATGGAGAAGGCTGACACGATCCAAAAATAATTGACGAAGTTCACTCAGTGTTGAGAGGAGCTTGGAAGTGTTGGGATAATTATTTCCTCAGATTATTTGGTGAGCCTAGATCTTCTAGGTATTCCTAAGAGTTGGCATAGCTACCAGGACTCTGTTAGTGGGAGGTAGAAGCTACTGTATTGGGAGAGACTATGGTCTGATCTGGCACAAGAAGAAATTAAACGGAGCACCAGAGATGGATTCTCATTAAAGGTTGATGATGAGGATAACTCTGCCATGGCTAGAAAGGAAAATAAAGGTAAAGGGAAGGCATCCCATTCCAAATATTAGTCCGACAAGGTAGGAAAGAAGAAAGTCTTGTCAAGTTAAAAATTTTCAACTATCATGAACATGGACACTATGCCACAAATTTTCCACAAATGAAGAACGACAAGATGGCATCGGGAGGGGCAATAGGTGAAGCATTGGCTTCGTAGTTCGAGTTTGAATTCACCCTCATCACATGCATGGTGTCATCAATGATGGGTTTTTTGTGTTACTTGGCTAGTGGCGCATCATTCCATATGACCGACAACAAAGAATTATTCGATAGCTTGGAGGAGAAGGATCTCCAGATGCACATTGATATGGGTGATGACAAGAGGTATATCGCTATCGATGTAGGTACAATTACCTTTCAGAGGAAGTTAGGTAATCCACTCACATTAAAATATGTCATGTATGTTATTGGTTTATGTTAGAACCTTGTAATTAGCAAGATTGGCAAAGTCCAACTGCAGAGGTAACATCATACCACTTTGGGATTCAAGGATCTAGCCCTCCTGAATCCAGAGAGGGATCTCTCTATAAATGAGTTAAAAGATGTGATCTTCAAAGGCTGCAATTGTGATATTAGGCTAGTTATGAAGAGCATGGGTTTGATTTGTTTGTTTTTGGTTGGGCAAAGACATGATGAAGATGAAAGGCAGTTCTAAATAAAGGGTGAAAATGTCTGCAATGAAGGAATGATTCAGTTGACAGAAAAGGGCAAAGACAGCTTTAACCCATTGGGCTATGGAGTCATAGGAGGATTTAATTGGACAGCAAGATTCAAGAAGGATCCATGGGGCAAGTTACTTATATCAAAGGATATTTTAAAGTGATTTTATGGAATGAAACAGATAAGAAGTGAAAGACCAAACAAAAGGAAGAACAAAGCACAGTCTACGATCAAGTAAGTACTTTTAAACTAGCTTGCTTTCAACATGTACTTAAGGGGAAAACATAAAAGTATTTTTGTTGATCAGGTAAGTGCTTTTAAACTAGCCTGCATTGAAGTAATTTCAATCAGAAACATTTAAAAAATAGCTCGAACTGCTTAAGATCAGGTAAGTGCTTTTAAACTAGCCTGCTTTCAGCATATTCGATAAGGAAACACAGATGATAATCACAAAGAGCAATCTAGATCAGGGAAGTGCTTTTAAACTAACCTGCATTAATATACTCTAAGGAAAACACAGGGAAGGCTCATTTTAAAGAGAAATCTAGATCAGGGAAGTACTTTTAAACTAACCTGCATTAATATACTCTTCAAAGAGAACATTCAAATGAAGAAAACATATAAGTAAAGCTTTCAGTAAGAGTAGGGTACCGTGGAGAGTACATCCTAACTCTATGTTTGCTGCTCTTTATCAGAGAAAGTGAACAGAGTGAAAACATTAAGAAAAATAACAATTAACAGTAAGGAGCACATCACCATTGACATAATTGAGGATTCCATGAATCAGCAGCTTGTATTGATGTTTCAAACCAGTTACAATCTGAGAGCGCGGTGGGTCTCTACAGCTTTGAAATTCTCATATCAGCTTGTGTATCTTTCAGTTACAAGACAGGGCATCAGTAGCTTCAAAATAACCATTACATGCATTCAGATGTCTAGAGACCAACATTTTCTCATCTTCTATAGCAATATTTATAGAAGAATGAATAGGTGGAAGGATTCCCAGGGGTCAAGTATTATCAATTATGCAATTAATGCAATTCCTGGCCTTTGGGAACCAAGCAAGGCATAAGGTGGGAATATAATCGTTTATAAATCTACTTCATAGCTCTGTTTGTGTCATTCGAGGCCAAATTATTGAAAATACCTGCTTCCCGACTGTTCTTCGACTTCCAGAATGGTTTTGCCGACAATTAGAGATAAGATTCTTTGATTTTCCTTAATTGTTCGGCAATCTTTAATTTCTGCGAGGCTGCTGGTGTCTTTTGGAGCTATGGAGGGTTCAATTAGCCTCTTTTTATGGTGGTGGAGGCTTTCTCAGCTTGACAGATGTCTTCGTCGTTCCCAAAACACCTTTAATTAACTTGAAATCTGTGTTTTGGGTCTTCAATCTCTGGTTCTGATAACTTTTGTCTTCGGCGCAGATACTCTTTAACAAATGATGAATTGTGCTTGTCTTCTGGTGCGCGGGGTAGTAGCGGAGTCAAATGGCATCAATGGGTCATGAATTCACTGATAAAGTGTAAATATAAACCCCGAAAATGATTTTTAATGTATTTCGAAGGCCAGAGGATCGTCACCCTCCGCCTGCGAGTTCTTTTCGATTATAATAAGAAAAACTTCAAAACCCTGCAAAATACAAGAAACTGTTATAAAATCCTGTGTTATATAGGTTGACTACATCGGAGGGTGTGCGGAGGAGCGCGGCCGTTGGATGGCATCATCCAACGGTCAGGATTAATCGAGAAATGTTATACGGAGGTGGAAAGAAGATCTAATCTGAGCCATCGATTCGCGCAAAATCGACGGTTGGGAGAGGGCAATGGAAAGACAGCGGCTTGGTTACAGCGCGAGCACTTTTGTTAATTGCCGGGTCATCTTGGGCAAGCGATCACCGTTGGATGAGGGTCTGCAGATCGGACAGCTGTGATGAATTCCGTTGGGTGACTTGGTATGAATGATAATGCGCGGGGGACTAAGGTTAAACAACGGTTTTGAAATAGTGCCAAGGATGCGTGTCGCTGATTGTATGGATTCGTTGGCCATCGGGAAAAAACCGCCTCCCACTGATGAGTGGTGTAGAAAAACCAAGCGGGTTTGGTAAACAGCGCATAGATGGGGGGTCCACAAGGTAAGTCGCGCTCCGCACCGTCCGATCTGTGGAGCATATCGACGGCAGAGATTTATTAAAAACAAACCGGCGGAAAACCTTTGTAAATAATAAAAATTTACATTTCTCCGCTTTACAAAGGAAAAAAGCGTTTTTTATACGAACAACGGGGTATCGTACGGTGGGCCCGGCGGATAGATCGCATCGCAAAAATTTGCGATGGGTTAATGGATTGAAACCACAAATCTGCGCTTTGCGATATGCGATGGGCGGAAAACTGCGATGGGTTTGATCGCATCGCAAATATTTGCGATGGGTCGATTGACCAACATATGAAAATGCGATATTGCGATTATGCAATTTGCGATGGGCGGAAAACTGCGATGGGTCTGATCGCATCGCAAATATTTGCGATGGGTCGATTGACCAACATATGAAAATGCGATATTGCGATTTGCGCTTTGCGATACGCGCCAAATGGTTTAAAACTTGTTTCCAGGGTGCGGGCGTATGGAAGAAAAGGGTGTTAAAGACTTAGCCTAAGGGCTTAAGTCCAATACTTATGAAAAATGCATTTTTAAATGATTTTCAAAGGAAATGGAGGGTTTCGGTAAGGTTAAAGAGTGAGTCTTTAACCTTAATAAAGTGAATTTTCATGAATGGAAGAAAGGAACTCATGAAAAATAGAGGAATTCATGGAGAAAAAGGGGAAACAAATGAAGGTTAGTTCTGAAGTGGGGGAGGGAAAATATGGCCTTTGCAGAAGTGAACTGGCTTGGAAATCAGTAGGATTTCTGAGTCTTTTGAAATGTAAACAGCAGTGTAGGATCTAGACAGAGGGAAAAAGGCAGGAGGCCTTAAAGAGACTTCAAGAGCCAACAACTTTTAGTGATAAAATTTGTTCCTTGGAGGCTCGAGAAAGTTTTAGCCACCTTTTGGTATAACAAAATATTATAGGTGGCTAACAATGGCTCCACTTGGGGATGGTGTCTTCTTGAAGGCATCAAGAATTCAGACTTGATCCTCTGGGAGGCTGATCAGTTGCCTCGTCCATTGTTCTCTCTGGGATTCCGACCTGTGCCTAATCCATTGGGCTGCCCTTCCTTTGCTGGATGATCTGGCTTTGAAAACATTTTTAGCAGCTATGAAAAAAATGGACTTTCCTCAATACAAACTTTCTACCTACCCAATCCTACTGATCTAACATTTTTTCTTCATCAGAGTGCACTTGGATTGGCAAACTCTTTTCACAACATTTTATTCTTTTGAAAGTAGGAAATCTAATCTATTTCTACTCCTTATTTCTCCATGGACTCAGATTAAACAGTTGAGCCCATATGATTCTCTACCTAATCTACTGTCTGTTGGGATTAAACTGTCCAACAAACTTTCATTCTCTAAATTATACAACAGAAATTTAAAAACAGTCAAGTCAAGATTGAGTTGTTTGACTTGCTGTGATCTATGGCATAAGAACAAGCTACACATAGATTATTATTTGCAGAAAATTAAAATCAAAAAAATGGAAGGCTTAAGATCTGAAAGTTTCTCATCATGGCCTTCTCTTTTCTTCACAGCTCTGTTTTTGCTTTTGTTTGAGCTGTCTCTTCCTTGATATCTGATTCAGATTTTGGGCAAATTAGAACTAGTTTTTCTCTTTTATGACTCAGAAAATAAAACAGTTTTGAGTCACCTCTTTGCTTGGAAATTTAGGTTTAGGTTTTGAACATGTTTGAACCTTTCATTTCTATCCTAATATTCCTACTGATAAGCCAAGATTAAACAGTTTGGCAAATCGAATTCACTATCCTATCAGCAGAAAATTTAAAGCTAATTAGTCAAGATTAGATAGTTTGACTAACTAGAAGTGTGTTTTTTAGGAGTGGCATTTAAGCTTGCACACTTTCAGAATTTTATCTCTTTTTTGGTATGGGGCTATACCTTTATTGTTTTGTCAATATTCCCTCTTTTTCCATCTTTTATTGTTCACAAATGGTATTTACAATGGGAATGAAATCTATATCTATATCTATATCTATATCTATATCTATATCTATATCTATATCTATATATATATATATATATATATATATATATTGATGAAACTGAACAAAACAAATGGTATTTACAATGGGAATGAAATATTTAAAATCAGACTCAGCAGTAGTAGTGTTTAAGGATCCTGCCATTGACAGGACCCCCAAACAGATCTGTGCCATCTAGCTCTTGCAGAAAATAGGCATTAGGACCGATGGTGGACTGAATGATGTAAGGGCCTTGCCATAAACTATCAAACTTGCCATGTTTTACCTTCTCCTCTCTTCTGGAGTCCCATCTGAGTACCTTATCTCCAATGCTGAAATCACAAGCCTTTGTTCTTTTGTCAAACAACTTCTTTATATTTTCTTGCACCTTTTGAGCTCTGTTTTAAACCTCTTCTCTTGTCTACTGGAGATGTATTGTCTCATTGATCCTCCTTATCATGCTACCTTCTTCTGACTGTATTTCTTGGACTAATTTTATCACTGCTACACCCAGGCTGGTAGGAAATACTGCATCCGCTCCATAAACAAGTTGGTAAGGGGACATTCCAATGGATTTCTTTGTGGTTAATCTGTCTGCCCATAGAGCATGCGCCAAATTTTTATGCCATGATTTTTTATTTTCCTCTAGCATCTTCTTGATGATAGTCACCAAACTTTTATTTGATGATTCAGCTAACCCATTACCTTGAGGGTAATAAGCAGTAGAATGACCAAGTGTAATCTGATACCTGTGACAAAACTCAAACATTTTTTTAGAACAAAAAGCAGCGGCATTATCAGTAATAATATTTCTAGGGCATCTAAATCTAGACAAGACATGGTCTTCAAGGAATTTTATAATGACAGAATCTGTGGCATTCCTAGAAGGGATGGCTTCAATCCATTTTGTGAAGTAGTCAGTGGCTGTGAGAATCCATTTGTGTTGGGCAGATGAAGCAGGATGGATTTCTCCTATGAAATCTAGGCCCCATTGTTGGAAAGGAGCTTCAACAATGATAGGTCGTAATGGTAAGGGAAGGAGCTTTCTTTTGCCCTCGAAGATTTGGCATTTATGACAGGCCACTATAATTTTATGGATATCTTGGAAGAGGGTGGGCCAGTAATAGCCAGCTCTAAGGATTTTATTGGCCATGGTTTTCCAGTAGAGATGACCTCCACACTCTCCCTCATGGAATTCATGCTTGATCCTCTCTGCATCCACTTCAGGAAAACATTTAAGTAATAAACCATTAGCAGTTTTCCAATACAAACATTCATTTAAAATGCAATAGTTCCTAGCTTTCAACTTTAAAAACCTTGCCTTTATTTTTGATAAATCAGGAGGAGCATTAAGATTTGTAAGTACATACAAGATGTCAGCATACCAAGGTGAGTTTTGGAACTGCTCTTCCACAGTGGGAGCAGATAATTCTTCCTGTTCATCCAAGGAATCTACCATGTTAATGTCAAGGGCTTGTAGATTAGATTCAGCCATTAATTGAGCTAAGCCCCGACCTTTAATGAGTTTTGTGGGTTTGATCTCCAAATCATACTCTAGGATTGCAGCAATCCATTTGCCCCGCTTTCCATCTGGGTCTTGAGACAGGATGTCTTTTACCACTATGTTAGGCACATAAGCAATGGTGTGGGAATGAAGAATATACACCCTGAAGTCCTTTAAGGCCTTTACCAAAGCGTAGGCTTGTTTTTACATTATGTTATATTTCAAGGGTGCATCTCTTAAAGCCTTGCTGAAAAATAAATAGGTTGTTCCTGTCCCTCTGAGTTTTTCTGCAATATGACTGCAACCACTGTATGTTCTGAGGCAAAGGAAAAAATAAGGAAATCTTTTGAAAAGTCTGGGCTGATCAAGACTGGTGCCCGGGTGAGTGCATGTTTTACCAATTCGAAGGATTTTTTGGCTTCTTCAGTCCATTTTACTCCTACACTCTTTTTGAGCATATTAGTCATGTTCCTAAGGAGCTCTGCTAAGTTGGGAATAAAACTCCTCAAGTAGTTAATCTTCCCAATAAAGGATTGCAGTTCTTTTATGTTCCTTGGGTGGCTAATCTGTAGTATTGCCTCAACTCTTTTTGGATCTATTTTAATTCCCTTTTCTGATATAATATGGCCAAGGAGTTTACCCTCTTGTAGGCCAAATACTGTCTTTTTGGGATTTAAAGATAGCCCAAATCTCCTGCATTTTTCAAAGACCTTCCTTAGATGTTTAAGGTGCTCTTCATCGGTTTTAGAATAAACTGTTATGTCATCAAGGTAAATTACAATGAAGTGCCCTATTTCCTCTGAAAATGCAATGTCTATGGCCCTTTGGAAAGTGGCCCCAGCATGCATTAGTCGAAAGGGCATCTTCACATACATGAAAGTGCCCCAAGGAGTGGTGAAAGTTGTTTTGAGTTGGTCTTCTGGGAGTACTAAAACTTGGTTATATCCTGAAAAACCATCTAACAGAGAAATCCTCTTTGAACCAACTACCTTCTGTAGAATGTGTTCCATTTTGGGCAGAGGATAATTGTCTTTTAGGGAGACTCTGTTAAGGTTTCTGAAATCAATGTAGAGTCTTATTTCTCCTTTCTTTTTCCTCACAGCTACAAGATTGGAAACCCAATCTGAAAACCTCAGAGGCACAATGATTCCTGCGTCATACATTTTCTTGATTTCCTTTTCCACTAGAGGCAGTTGTATTGGATTAATTCGACGCAGTTTTTGCTTAAAGGGTTTTTGTTTTTCTCTCAAAGGAATCTTGTGCTGGATGATCTCTGTATCATAGGCTTTCAAGTCTTGATAGTTCCAGGCAAACACATCGACAAAGTATTTAAACAAGTCAATGTATTTATTTTTTATGTCTGACGGCAAGGACCTAGCTAATTTAATTATTTTGGGCTGATCCTCAGTGCCTATGTTGCATTCTTTGACCTCAGACTCTGTATATTCCACTGTGGGTTTCTTTGCCATGTCGTTATAATAAAAAAGGTCTTCTAATGGTGCTAGCCCCCTAGTTATGTTCTTGTCCTTTGCTGACAATACCTCAATGTCTTCATTTTCTGTGTCCTCGTATTATTTAGTATGAGTTTCGAGTTTGTTAGTTAACATGTTGATTTCTACGGGACGAGATGGTTCTTATTCTTTAGGGGGTTGTTCGTTTAGGCAGTCTTCATCAGATTTAGAATCTAAATCAGCTGATTCAAACTCATTCCTTCCAAGCAGGAAATCCTCTATCTGTTTGTCGTCCTCAAAGACCTGCCAATATTTTTTATTATCAAGCACGGCTGGTCTAAATTTCATCTGAGTTGTGCAGTCTTTAGTTTCGTATGGGGCTAAGCATGTCCTAGCGGCAAAGGCTAAATTGTGTGCAGAAATATTTCGTTTTCTTGGGACAAAAATCAATTTGGACTCCTCAAAAGTTTTCAAAAGGTCGATGACATCGTTTCGATAGGCTCTAAGTATGGGATGGTTTGCATTATACTCCCCATTGACTTGCATAATTACTAACTCTGAATCCCCATGAACATTGATTCTTCTGGCTCCTAACTTTTTCAACAGATGCAAGCCTAAGATAAGAGCTTTATACTCGGCGATGTTGTTAGAACACTAAAAGTTTAATTTGCAGGAAATGCATTCTATGTGATTGTTTTCATTGTTAATAATCCAGACACCCGCACCAGCAGTGCTCTTAGTGCATGACCCATCAAAGTACATAGTCCACAGAGGACCATTTTCAGTTTCATCCTGGTTAGTGCCCTTGTCAACTAACGTGCTCTCTGATCGTTGTTGAAAATTAGCACTTAGTTGATTTGGTTTCGAGTTCTTAGGTTTTTCGCTCTGTCGAAGGTTGTTGTCTTGATTTTCAAGTTTTAAGGGTGATGGGCAGATGTCCCATGGCTCAAGATCTTTGTTTGGTTTACTAATGCCTTGACATGTATGAAACTGTTTTGACATTTCTGAGTTGTGTTTCTCTTTCTCGCCATCGGCAATCAATCCTGTTAAAGTGACTGATTCAGTAAGTGTGTCATCATAATGTTCTATTCTGAGATCCAGAAGATGTTGTGCTGGATCTTGTTCCTCAATATTTTCATGGAGTTGAAGGAGATGGGCAATCTGTTGTTTGCCATTTTGGTTATGTTCATTTGGGTGGGTTGTTTCAACGCATTGTTTGAAGGTTTCTATCTTGTTTTCTTCTGTCTCTAGAACTGCGTTCATTTCTAGATTTGGGGTTTCTAACCATTCGGCTGAGTCATTGTCTTCTAGCTCTGGCTTATTTGAAGGTTCGTCATTATAAAGGATAAATGAATCCAGGTCAGTATGGACAGAGTAAATGGGGGAATTTTCAGGCTTCTCTGGACTACTAACCATGAATTTCATGTGTGCCTCTCTGTATAGTCGTCTAAGCTGACTAAAGACAGGGATAGAAGCATATGTTCCATCCATCTGCATTGTACCTTGCAGCTTGGCACCCCATGATATTGATAACAACATGCCATACTTAGGGGGTACATCAGCCACTACAACATCCATAACCATGCACTTGGCTGGGATTTGAGTCAAACTCACACAAACGTCTTTGATTAGGCAGAGGCATTTCACTCTGCTAGAGTCAAAAGAATATAAGTCCTTGTAAGGTCGAGTTATTTCTAGCCCTAGCCTTTCCATTATCACTTTTGGCATAAGGTTGTGTGAGGCTCCAGAGTCATGCATAGCATTATGCAGGATTTTGTCATGGACATTTAGGCTGACATAGAAAGGGGGTACTACCCCTTCTTGAAATTTACCTTCAATTTTAGGACCAAAAATAAGCTCTGGCTGGTCATCATTAAAATTTACTGTGTCATTACTATCCTCAATATTTAAAGCCTTCAGAATTTGGGCTCTATATGCATGCTGGGTAGCTAACTCTATCAAAGGAACAGAGATTTTTATCTTGGAAATTTCATGTTCGAGGCTGAAAGGAATTTGATTCTTTGGAGTGCTGGTTTTAGCCTTGTTCGTTGTCACTTTATCAGCAACAACAGCTTGCTGATTTGTTTTATTTACACTTGACATAACGGTTGTAATAGGAGTACTAGCTGAAGTGTTAGTACTGCTAGAGTCTGCACTCTACTTTTCAGTGTTTTGAGTGCCTTTCTCTTTACCTTTATCAGAATTTACAGCCATCATTTTTTCCTTGTGTTTGACCGTTTTAGGCTTGGTTGACGTGCTGTTTTGTGAAGATTTTTCAGAGGTTTTGGTGTTTGGGGCTTGTTGATTAGTCTTGCTTCTAAGGTCATATTCCCTTTGAGTTTCTATGATGACATTTTCCATGTCTTGATAATGATTTTCATCATCATCTCTTTTTTCATCATACGGTGTATATAGACCTTGTTTTTTATCATAATGAATCTCAAAATCATCATCATCGACCTCCAGCATGTTGATAGCACCTTCCTCTGTTATTTAATTTGTTTCCTCAACATCACTTATATAGTTTTGATGAAAGGGAGGAGTGATCTGTTGATCATCTTCCCTAGGTCTGTTTGGAGGTTGGTTCCTTCTAACATTCTGATTCTGGTTTTGGTTTTTGTTTTGAGGAGCAAGTTGATTTTGACTTGCTTGTGCTCTTTTAATTATGCTCATCTCTTTCATCATATCTTCCATCATCCTTTCCATCTTTGAGTTGGAAGTAGGAGGTGTGGACTCCTCTCGAAAAGATACTCTCTTCTCACTCTTCATTCTTTCTCTTTTCCCCATCAAGTTCACTTCCACAGAAAGAGCACCCCTTTGCATGTCTTCAAGAGTCGCAAAATCTCTCTCTCTCAGTGAATAGGTCATGTCAGCGTCAAAACCTTCGGGAAATTTTTTTAAAGCTGAGCCCTGTGGAGGTTTTAATTCTAGGGGAAGTGCATTATAGATACTGTTGAATCTAGTACAATAAGCTTGTACACTTTCCCCAATGTTTCTATGGAGGTTGTTGTAATTAGCAGGGATTTGAAGGGGATTCTTCTTTACTTCCCATTTGTTTAAGATTTTTTTATGGAAGGCTTGGAGATCATTGATACTATGGGGGACTAGACCTTTGAACCATTTTCTTACTTCTCCCCCCAGACTTTGAGCAAACAACCTAAGCTTGACAGAATCATTATCAATTTCATTTATGTCAAAGTATTCATTCATCTTATCCACATGTTGTGATGAAGTTGTAGCATTTTTATCATCATATAATGGAATTTTGGACTGATAGTCCTATGGAAGATTGACTAGGGGTACAGGAACGACTAAAGGAGCATACCATGCAGCCATGGCAGGAGGTGGAGGTGGATTTACAAGAGGGGCAGTAGGCTGGAGTGGAGTGGTTTGGACAGTGGATGTAAGGTGAGTGGAAGTAGATGGACCAGGAATAGATTGCTGAGCTGATCTTGGATAAGAGAGACCTAGGTTGTTAAGGAAATGTAAGTCGGGAGGTGTGGTTTCTCTACCACCAGGATGTTCACTTGTCTCAGGAGATGAAAGTGAAGACTCAGAATCTGGCTGATCTAAATCGCCAAGAGACCTAGTTCTAAAGGGATCTACTAGGTCATCTTTTTGTAGAGCTAAAAGATTTTCTGGAACAGAATTAGCTCTCAAGGGTGATCTGAAAACAGTTGATAATTTAATCCTAGGAGACTTCCAAAGGATGCTTTCTGGGTCATCAACTATTTCAGGTGGATCTGGGTCAGGATGGGCTCTAGTGTGAATCTTTCTAGGAGCCACTATGCTATATTTTTTAGACCCTAATAAAAAGTTCAACCAGGTATGACAACCTTTGAGAGGTTAACTAATCTATTTTACACAAATTTCAATCCTATAGTTCTCTGACTGAGCTTGAAGGATAGTATAGCGATGAGGGTTCTTCCCTGTGAAGTCTTAAGGTCTGTTCAGGATTGTGGAGTCGCCAAGTGGAAGTTTTTATCTCCTTTTCAGAGGTAAGAGGTTTTATGGTCCACTACCATGTTTATTAGATACCAATCTGAAATATTTTTGGGTTTTTTGAGTTATTGTGGTTGTATGGAAACTAAAGAGTTTATAAAAGCTGGCCAAGCAACTATGAACTCAAAAAGTTCCCCAGTGGAGTCGCCATTATGTTGGCACCCTGTAATTATCAAGATTGGCAAAGTCCAACTGTAGAGGTAACGTCATACCACTTTGGGATTCAAGGATCTAGCCCTCCTGAATCCAGAGAGGGATCTCTCTATAAATGAGTTAAAAGATGTGATCTTCAAAGGCTGAAATTGTGATATTAGGCTAGTTATAAAGAGCATGGGTTTGATTTGTTTGTTTTTTGGTTGGGCACAGACATAATGAAGGTTAAGTCAGTTTCAAAAGGGTGAAGATGTCTACAAGTAAAAGAATGGTTTGGCTGACAGAAAAGGCAAAGACAGTTTTAACCCATTGGGCTATGGAGTCATAGGAGGATTTTAATTAGACAGCAAGGTTCAAGCAGGATCCATGGGGAAAGTTACTTATGTCAAAGGATCTTTTAAAGGTGATTTTATGGGACGAGATAGAAAATAAGTGCAGAATTAACAAAATGAAGAACAAAGCACAGTCTAAGATCAAGTAAGTACTTTTAAACTAGCTTTCTTTCAACATGTACTTAAGGGAAAACATAAAAGTATTCTGTTGATCAGGTAAGTGCTTTTAAACTAGCCTGCATTGAATTACTTTAATCAGAAACATTTAAAAAACAATTCAAACAGCTTAAGATCAGGTAAGTTCTTCTAAACTAGCCTGCTTTCAACATATTCGATAAGGAAACACAGATGATAATCACAAAGAGCAATCTAGATCATGGAAGTACTTTTAAACTAACCTGCATTAATATACTCTTCAAAGAGAACATTCAAATGAAGAAAACATAGAAGTAAAGCTTTCAGTAAGAGTAGGGTACCGTGGAGAGTACATCCTAACTCTATGTTTTCTCCTCTTTATCAGAGAAAGTGAACAGAGTGAAAACATTAAGCAAAATAACAATTAACAGTAAGGAGCACATCACCATCGACATAATTGAGGATTCCATCAATCAGTAGCTTGTATTGATGTTCAAACCAGTTACAATCAGCAAGCCTGGTGGGTCTCTACAGCTTTGAAATTCTCATATCAGCTTGTGTATTTTTCAGTTACAAGACAGGGCATCAGTAGCTTCAGAATAACCCTTACATGCATTCAGATGTCCAGAGACCAACATTTTCTCATCTTCTATAGCAGTATTTATAGAAGAATGAAGAGGTTGGAGGATTTCCCAGGGGTCAGGTATTATCAATTATGCAATTAATGCAATTCCTGGCCTTTGGGAACCAGGCAAGGCATAAGGTGGGAATATAATCGTTTATAACTCTACTTCATAACTCGGTTTGTGTCATTCGAGGCCAAATGATTGAAAAGACCTGCTTCCTGACAGTTCTTCAACTTCCAGAATGGTTTTGTAGACAATTAGAGATAATATTCTTTGATTTGCATTAATTGTTCGACGATATTTAATTTCTATGAGGCTGCTGGTGTCTTTTGGAGCTATTGAGGGTTCTATTAGCCTCTTTTTATGGCGGTGGAGGCTTTCACAGCTTGATAGATGTCTTCGTCATTCCCAAAATACCTTTAATTAACTTGAAATATGTGTTTTGGGTCTGTAATCTCTGGTGCTGATAACTTTTTCCTTCGGCGCTGATACTCTTTAACAAATGATGAATTGTGCTTGTCTTCTAGTGTGTAGGGTAGTAGCGGGGTCAAATGGATTCAATGGGTCATGAATTCAAAAATGTAAATCTAACACCCTTCGAATGATTCTTTATGAACTTAGAAGACACAGGATCGTCACCCTCGGCCTTTGTGGTTTCTTAAAAATGGCGGAAAAATCAGTTGAAAACCTGCAAAATACAAACAATTTGTTATAAAATCCTGCGTATTTGGCTGACTTCTTAGGAGGCGTGTGCAGAGGAACGTTGGATCATGGAGCGGGGGCGCAGATCAACGGCGGAGATGCAGCGGTGGAATGTAATGAGAAAATCCTTTGTAAACCATAAAATATAACATTTTCAACTTTACAAAGGGAAAAAGTTCTTTTTATATGAATGGCGGGGGTATCGTATGGTGGGCCCGGCGGGACTGATCGCAAATCGCAAAAGTGGGAAATGCGATGGCGGATTATGCGACGGAGAGAAAATGCGATATTGCGATTATGCAATGGGCGGAAACTGCGATGGATCGCAGTGCAAATATTTGCGATGGCTCTTTGGAGGAAAACTAAAAATTGCGATCTGCGATCTGCGATGGATTGCAGCGCAAATATTTGCGATGGCTCTTTGGAGGAAAACTAAAAATTGCGATCTGTGATCTACGATGGATAGCAGCGCAAATATTTGTGATGCATCAGTTTAAAAAATAATAATTTGGAAATTCTGCGATCTGCGCTTTGCGATAAGCGCCAAAGGGTTAAAACTTGGTTCCAGGGTGCGGGCATATGGAAGAAAAGGGGCTAAGGGCTTAAGCTCGAGGGGCTTAATTCCTATACATAAAAACATGTATTTTCATGGTTTTTTAAGGGTTTCTTGAAGGAAATGAAGGTTTTGGTAAGGTTAAAAAGTGGGTTATTAACCTTATAAAAGGGATTTTAATGAAATGGAAAGGGAGAAACATGAAATTGCGGGTTTTTCATGGAAAATGGAGAAAAGAAAATGAGGTTAGTGAGGAAGAAAAGGAAGGGGACCAAGGGGTTCTGTAGCAGTATTTATCTTGGGATTTTTGAAGGATTTCAGAGGCTTTTAGGATGTAAACAACAATAAGGGATCTGGACAGAGGCATGAGGCCTTAGAGAGACTTCAAGAGCCAACAAATTTTAGTGATAAATTTTTTTCCTTGGAGGCTCCAAAAATGTTTAGCCACCTTTTGGTATAACAAAATATTATAGGTGGCTAACACAGCCCAAAGTGCATGAACAAGCTTTGTGTGCCAGGACTTCTTGTTGTCCTCGAACAAATTCTTTATTATGCTCACCAAACTCTTGTTTGAGTATTCTGAAAGTCCATTACCTTGAGGGTAATAGGCCGTGGAATTCCCCAATGTTATCTGATATTTGTGACAGAACTCAACCATCTTCTTAGATCCAAATGATGTTTCATTATCAGTGATGATCTTGGTAGGACAACAAAATCTAGAGAGAATATTAGTCTCCATGAATTTTATAGTGAGAGAATCATTGGCTTGTGTACAAGGGATGGCTTCTATCCATTTAGTGAAGTATTCTGTGGTAGTGAGAATCCATCTATGTTGGGCAGAGGATGGTGGATGGATTTCTCCTATGAAGTCAAGTCCCCACTGTTGAAATGGAGCTTCAACAGTGATTGGATGCAGAGGTAAGGGTATCAGCTTCCTTTTTCCTTCAGAAAGTTGGCACTTATGATAGGTAATGATCATCTTGTGTACATCAAGAAAAAGAGTAGGCCAATAGTAACCAGCCCTGAAAATTTTGTTGGTTGTTGTCTTCTAGTATAGGTGGCCTCCACACTCTCCTTCATGGAATTGGTGCTTAACCTTCTTTGGATCATAATCAGGCAAACATTTAAGCAATACACCACTTTCATTTTTCCAATAAAGACATTTATCTATAATGTAGTAGTTTACAGCTTTTAACTTTAGAAACCTTGCCTTTTTTTTGTCAAACCAGGAGGTGTATTCAAATTAAGGAAAACATATAGAATATCATCATACCAAGCGGAATTCATAAAATGGTCTTCAACAATGGGAATTTACATTTTCTCTTGTTCATCCAGAGAATTAATCATATTAATATCAAGAAATTCAAAATTTGATTCACCCATCAATCTAGCTAGACCATGGCCTTTGATGAGTTTAGTGGGCTTTATCTCTAAATCATATTCAAGAATAACAACTATTCACTTACCTCTCTTACCATCTGGGTCCTGTGTTAGAATGTCTTTCACAACTGAATTTTGGACGAAGGCAATGATGTGTGAGTGAAGGATGTATACTCTGAATTCTTTCAAAGCTTTAACCAGAGCAAAAGCTTGCTTTTCCATAATGTTATACTTCAAAGGGGAATCCCTCAACGCCTTCCTAAAGAATGCAATAGGCTGCTCTTGTGCTTGTGGATTTTTCTGTAAAAGGACAATAGTTATTGTATGTTCTGATGCAAATGAAAAAATATAAAAATCTTTTGAAAAAACATGACTTATAAGAACCGGTGTTTTGGTTAACGGTTGTTTCACCATCTCAAAGGACTTCTTTGCTTCAAAGGTACATTTTACCCCTTGCTCCTTCTTCAACATGTTTGTTATATTCCTAAGGAGCTCAGCCAAGTTATGTATGAACCTTCTCAAAAAGTTAATCTTTCCAATGAAATATTGCAACTCCGTGATGTTTCGAGGATGAGAGATTTTCAATATGGCCTCAATCCTCTTTGGATCTATCTTTATACCCTCCTCAGACATAATGTGCCCAAGAAGTTTACCTTCTTGGAGACCGAATAGTGTCTTCTTAGGGTTTAAATATATTCCAAACTTTCTGCATTTCTCAAAAACTTTTCTTAAATGTTCTAAGTGCTCTTCATATGTCTTTGAAAACACAGTAACATCATCAAGGTATATAATGATGAAGTAGCCCAGTTCTTCTGAAAATTCTATGCCCATGGCTCTTTGGAATGTTGCACCAGCATTCATTAGGCCAAAGGGAATTTTCACATACATGAAAGTGCCCCAAGGTGTAGTAAATGTTGTCTTTAGTTGATCATAAGGGTGAACTAAGATCTGATTATACCCTGAGTAGCCATCTAACAAAGAAATTCTTCTAGACCCTACCACCCTTTGTAAAATATGATCCATCTTAGGTAAAGGGTAGTTGTCTTTTAGCAAAGCTTTGTTTAAGTCTCTAAAGTATATACAAAGCCTGATCTCTCCTGTTTTCTTCCTCACTGACACCAGATTAGACACCCATTTAGAATATCTAATAGGGACAATAATGCCAGCTTCATACATTTTCTTGATTTCCTTCTCAACCAAAGGTAGCTGTACAGGGTTTATTCTGCGCAGTTTCTATTTGAATGGTTTTTGGTTCTCCTTGAGAGGGATTTTGTGCTGTATTATTTCAGTGTCATAGGATTTAAGATCTTTGTAACTCCACACAAAAACATCAGAAAATTCTTTAAATAGCTCTATGTATTTGAGTTTAATGTGAGCTGGTAAAGTCTTAGATACTTTGATCATCATTGGTTTAAGTTCACTGCCTATGTTTCACTCTTCCACTTCAGTCTCTATAGGCTCCATTTTTTTCTTCTTGGCCACATCATTAAAATCGAACAACTCTTCTAAAGGGGATAGACCCTTTGGAAAACTATGATATTTAGACTACAAGGTTTCTAACTCTGAAGTCACCACTGTTTTGTTTTTGAGTTTGCTAGATAGTAGATTTATATTGGCAACCTTAGGAGATGGTTCTTATTCACCAAGAAAATTTTCTTCACTATTGCAGTCTATTTCATAATCTGAATCCAAACTATGTAGTTCAAATTCATTTCTGAATTGCATGAAGTCTTCTATTTGTTTGTCTTCGTCAAGCACTTACCAATATTTTTCATTGTCAGGAATCGCTACTCTAAATTTGATCTGAGTTGTGCATTCTTTGGTTTCGTATGGCACTAAGCATGTTCTAGCTGCAAAGGCTAAGCTATGGGCTGTGATATTTCCTTTTCTTGGGACAAAAATTATCTGGTAATCCTCAAAAGTTTTCAAAAGGTCCATGACATCATTTCGATAGGCCCTAAGTCTTGGGTGATTCGCGTTGTATTCCCCGTTGACTTGCCTAATGATTAACTTAGAATCCCCATATTCTTTGATTCTTTTAGCTCCTAAATTTTTCAACATTTGCAAGCCTAAAACCAGGGATTCATATTCCGCTATGTTATTAGAACACTGAAAGTTTAATTTACAGGAAATGTTCTCTGTGTGATTGTTCTCAGTGTTGCATATCCAGACACCTGAACCAGCATTGGCACTAGTGCATGACCCATCAAAGTACATACTCATAGAGGAATAGTTTCAGGTTCATCTTGGGTACTATCCTCTTCAACTACAGTGCGTTCGGATGATTCTTGAATATCAGCACTTAGTTGAAATTTCTTGAATTTGTCATATTTTTCAATGCGTTGAGGGTTGTCTTCTTGACTGTCAAGGTTTAAAAGAAAAGGATACATGACTTGTAGTTCAAGACCATTGTTTGGTTTGCTAAAGTTTTGAAATGCAGCAAGTTGTTTTGACACTTTTGTGGTGTGCTCTTCTTCCTTTTTATTGGCCATTAATTTTGTTAAAGTGACTTGTTCACTAAATGTTTCATCGTTGAACAGGATAAAAGAATCGAGGTCTGTATTCATAGAATATAGAGGAGAGTTTTGGGGTATGTCTTAACTAGTCACCATATATTGCATATGGGACTCCCTGTAAAGTCTTCTTGATTGATTAAACATAGGGATGGTCGCATAGGTCATGTCCATCTGCATGGTCCCTTGTAACTTAGCCCCCCAAGACCTAGATAAAAACATTCCATATTTTTTGGGAACATTAGCCACAATAATGTCCATTACTAAGCACTTGGCTGGGATCTGGGCTAAATTAATGCAGAGATCTTTGATTAATCCTAGAAATTTTACTCTGCTCGAGTCAAAGGAGTAAAGGTTTTTATAAGTTCTGGTGATTTCTAAACCTAGGCTCTCCATCACAACTTTAGGCATTAAATTATGAGAGGCCCCTGAGTCGTGCATAGCGTTATGCAGAATTTTGTCATGAACGTTTAAACTCACATAGAAGGGAGGAACAAGTCTCTCTTGATATCTACCTTCAATCTTTGGACAAAAAATAAGCTCTAGCTGGTCATCATTAAGATTGACTGTGTCATTATTATCCTCCATGTTTAAATCCTTCAAAATTTGGGTTCTATATACATTTTCAGTAGCTAACTCAGTAAGAGGAACAAAGATTTTGATCTTTGAAATTTCCTGCTCCAGACTGAAAGGAATTTTATTCTTTGAAGTACTATTCTCAGCCTTATTAACTGCCACTCTATCAGCAACCTCAGTTTGGTGATTTTTTCTATTTACACTTGAAAAAATGGTTTTAACAAGAGTACTAGCTGAAGTGTTAGTACTGCTAAGGTCTGCACTCTATTTTACATTGTTTTGAGTGCCTTTCTCTTTACCTTTATCAGAATTTACAACCACTGTCTTTTCCTTCTGTTTGACAATTTTGGGCTTGTTTATAGAGTTGCTTTGTCAAGATTTGTCAGAGGTTTTTGTGTTGGGATTTTGTTGATTGGTTTTAATTCTAAGGTCGTATTCCCTTTGAGATTCTATGATGACATTTTCCATGTCTTGATCATAAATTTCATCATCATCTCTTTTGTCATCATAGGGTGTATAAAGACCTTGTTTTCTATCATAATGAACCTCAAATTCATCATTATCTACTCCCAGGATATTGATATCATACTCCTCTGTTATGTCATCTGTTTCCTCAACCTCGCTTACATAGTTCTGATGAAAGGGAGGAGTGATTTGTTGATCATATTCCCTAGGTCTGTTTGGAGGTTGGTTCCTTCTAAAATTCTAATTTTGGTTCTCGTTTCCGTTTTGAGAAGAAGTTTGGTTTTTAATTTCTTGTGCTCTCTCAAAGATGCTCATTCTCTTCATCATCTCCTCCATCATTCTTTCCATATTTGAGCTAGAAGTGGAAGGGGTAGATTCTTCTCCAAAGGACACTCTCTTCCCATTATTCATTCTTTCTCTCTTCTCCATCAACTTAACTTCCACTGCAAGAGCTCCTTTTTGCATATCCTCAAGAGTTGTAGGATCTCTCTCTCTCACCTGATAGGCCATCTTGGGATCAAACCCTTCAGGAAATTTTTTTAAAGCTGAGCCTTGCAAAGGTTTTACATCTAGGGGAAGTGCATTATACACACTGTTAAATCTGGTACAATAAGCTTGTACACTTTCCCCAGTGTTTCTGTGGAGGTTTTTTATAATCAGAGAGTATTTGGAGAGGATTCTTCTTCACTTCCCATTTGTTTAAGAATTTCTGATGGAAGGCTTTGATATCATTGATACTGTGGGGGGTTAAGCCCTTAAACCATTTTCTTACTTCTCCCCCCAAAATCTGAGAAAATAGTCTAAGTTTGACAGAATCATCTTCAATTTCATTTCTGTAAAAGTAGTCATTCATCTTATCCACATGTTTTGATGTATTTGTAGCATTATTAGCATCATATAATGGTATTTTGGACTGATAGTCCTGTGGAAGATTGACTACTGGTACAGGAAGGACTAAGGGAGCATACCATGCTTCCATGATATGTGGTGGAGGTTGATTAACTAAAGGTAAAATGGGCTGAAGTGGAGTGATTTGGACAGTGGTTGTAGGATGAGCTGATGTGGATGGACCAGGAATAGATTGTTGAGCTGACCTTGGATGAGAGGCACCTAAATTGAAAAGGAAATATGAATCAGGTGGTGTTTTTTCTCTACTACCAGGATGTTCACTTATTTCAAGAGATGAAAGTAAAGACTCAAAATATAGCTGATCTAAATCATCAAGAGACCTAGTTCTAAATGGATTTCTTAGATCTACTTGTGGTTTTTGTAGAGCTGCAAGATTTCCAGGAACTGAATTAGCTCTCAAGGGTGATCTGAAAACAGTTGAAAATTTTATCTTAGGAGACTTCCTAAGGATACTTTCCGGGTTATCAACTATCTTAGGTGGATTTAGGTTAGGATAGGCTCTAGTATGAATCATTCTAGGAGCCACTATGTTGTGTTTTTAGACCCAACTAAATAATAAAAGTTCAACCAGATATGAAAGTCTTTAAAAGGTCGACTAATCTTTTTTACACAAATTTAATCCTATAGTCCTCTAACTGAGTTGAAATGATATTACAATGATAAGGGTTCTTCCCAGTGGAGTCTTAAGGTCTATTAAGGATTTTGGAGTCACTAAGTGGAATTTTTTAGCTCTTTTGGAGGTAAAAGGTTTTATGGTCCACCACCATGTTTATTAGATACCAATCTGAAATATTTTTGGGTTTTCTGAGTTATTTTTCAGTCCTATTGGTTGTCAAGAGTGTCCTGAATCTTTTTTCAAAACTTAGCTACAGTTATGATATAAAGGCAGTCTACTCTTATGGCTAAGCTAGTTGATCCTTCAAGGTTAGATAAACTATTATGAGAATCCTGGTGTTTACCTAGTTTGTCACTGATTCAAACAAGTTTTACCATAATTACCATTGGTTTGGTAATGCTTGAAGAGGGTGCTTTTTACTCACTGCAAAATTTTCTTGAATCAAGGGTCTTCTGAGGTCTTAAAGGTACCTAGGCCAAAAAAACACTCAAAATTTCCCCAGCGGAGTCGCCAGAAATGTTGTCTCCCCGTAATCAATAAGATTGGAAAAAATCCAACTGCAGGGAGAAACACTGTTTCAACCACTTTGGGATTCTAGGATCTAGCCCTCCTGAATTCGAAGAGGGATCTCTCCAATTAGTCCAAATATGGATTTATCTTTAAAATATTTTGGGTAATGATATTAGGCTAGTTATGAAGGCTGAGGGTTTTTTGACTGTTTTGGATGGTTGAGCATGATTATTGTTTGAGGGGAAAGTTCTAAATGGAAAGAGTTTCAAAGGTGTGAAGTTGCAAGCAATCAGAACAAGCTTCGGCCAAAAAGATAGATAATTGCAGGTTTTAGTTCATTAGGCTATGGAGTCATAATAGGGTTTAATTGAAATAGCAAGGGGCTAGAGTGGTCCATGGGGAAAGTCATCTATGTATAAGGATCTCTTTGAATTTTGATTTATGGAATGAAAAGATACAACAAGAAGGGGAATTAAACAAATGAAGAACAAATATTAGCCCAAGATCTGGTAAGTACTTTGACACTAGCCAACTTTTGACATACTCTTAAGAAAGACATGAAAGTAACCTAGGATCTGGTAAGTACTTCGAGACTAGCCAGCTTTTGACATACACTTAAGAAAGACATAAAATTAATCTAGGATCTGGTAAGTACTTCGAAACTAGCCAGCCTTTGATACACTTTCAATAGAAAACATTTAAAACACAAAGGGACGCTTAAAGGCAACTGTTGGAGAAGAAACTAGCGGGAAGGGCTCACCACAAACCTCTCCTAGCTCTACTTTACTTGGTATACTTTCAAGACAAACACATAAGATAACAAAGAATGGTCTAAGATCTGGTAAGTACTTTGAAACTAGCTAGCTTTCAACACACTCTTAGGGAAACTTTCAGACAATCTTTGGGGATAAAACTAGGACCAAGGCTCACCATATCTTCCTTAGTTCATCTCTACTTAACATAAACTAAAAATAACATTCAAGAATAACAATTATCTAAGACAATAGGATGAGGAAACACCAGCATTCCTAACTGCTTGAACTAAATTAAATCATTCCTAAACAACACAATTTGGAAGGAAACATTTAGATAAAGCTTATCCATCAGAGAAGGGTACTGATATATAGTAAATCCTAACTCTATGCTTTCTATTCTTTATCAGAGAAGATGAACAAAGTTAAAACAAGAATAAAATAGAAATTTACAATAAGAAATAACATCACCGTCGACATAGACCAGGATCCCATAAATCAGCTTGTATTGATGCTTCAAACTAGTTACAACTTTAAGTCCAATGTTTTAGTTCAGCAATCCTCTTCACTTCTCAGACTAACTTATCTAATCACAAGCAGAGCTTCAAGAGCCCATGAACACTATTTACAAATAAAAGTTTCAAGCTCAATTATATTTCAAAGTTCAACAACCAACATTTTCTCATCTTCTATAGGAGTTTTTATAGAAGAAATGAGGAGGTGGGATCTGATAAAAGATCCCCCGGGGAAATTAATATAGACTTAATACTTCTCGGCCTTTGAGGGGCTCGATGGAGAAGTTTACATATGTGTCCTCTGTATTAAATGTTTTACATTAAGAATTATGCTCGGTGGGAGCTTTTTTTAACTTTTAAGGCTTTGTTTCAGGATGTAATAACTCTGCTGATATTTTTTGCATTAAGTTCATTTGGCAGAATTAACTCTTTGGCTGTGCTGAGGAAAATATCTAACCTTCTGATTATAATTCGGCCTCTTTTGAATTCTTGTGGGCACATGTGGCTTTGTGGTAGTTTGGAGGAATCAATTGGCCCTTGATGTGGCAGTGGAGGCTCTTCATGACTGAAAAATCTCTTGATTTGTCCTTAATTGTGTTTTAGTTCGGAGGATTAGGCTTTTGATTTTCGATCTTAGCCGTAATCCTCCAAAATTGTCTTCAATCCTCTGTTCTGTTGTGTTTTTTTCTTCAACAATGATACTCTTTGTCTTCATTTAATTCACTGTGTATTGTTGATGTGCAAGTTTTCACAAGGCCCATATGGCATCAATGCCCATGAAGCATTGATGAAACATGAAATTGGACCCCGTGGATGGCTTCTCTTTTATGAATCAAAGGCATGGGAATCGTCATTCCCGACCTCTTACTTTCCTTCAATATAATGGAAAAACCATTAAATCCTACATAAAACAATAAAAATTAATAAATCCTGCGTTATTGGGTTAAACTACTTAGGAGGCCGTGGGGATGAGCATGGCTATTGGATGGCAACATCCAACAGTGGAGATCTGCACGTAGTGGTTAAAAAGGAGCAGTGGGAACAAATGGTGGAAGAATTAAGTTAGGGTCGTTGATCTATAATCGACCATGAAGATCAATGGTCAGGATTAGAAGTGAAATAATAATGCGAAGGAGTCACAATATTTGGAAAATTAAAGAAAATGCAAGAAAATAAGGTCAAAAACCCTTTGGTGGAGAAAAAATGATAAAAATGAGGTTGGGGGTTCAGGATGATCATGGACCGTAGGATGAGATCAGCCCACGAGATCAACGACATAGATCATGAGTTGAAAACCTTTGGCGAGGGTGGAGGGTGATAGTTGTAAGGCCAGATTATATCTGGGTTGTTGATCTACATATATCAACGGTGGGAGTTTCACGCGATGAATCAAAATAAAAAGGATGGAAAGTGGTTTCAAGGAGAAAAACAGTTGTTTTCGTGCGGTGAAAGGGTGGGGAGGCGGTTTTGCATTTTTGAACGCGATATGTGTTCCCGCCCAACACGTGGCTTTCCAAAACCACCAATATCATGCGGCCCTTAGGAAATTATCCTTCGCGCTGAAAGTTACGCGATATGGAACGTTGACCATAAGATCTGGGACCTCAGATCCAACGTAGGAGAATGAGCGCAATATGGATATGATGCACAAAGGGTAGGAGACAGGGCGGTTTCAAACTGAGCCGCTGGATATAAGACGGATGGACGAGATGAAACTTTGAACAAGGCCGGACCCACAAGAGGCAGGCCTCTCCGGTTTAATATAAGCCATTGGATCTAAAAATCAACAGCGGAGATTGCATCTGGGAATCAAATGAAAAAGATACAAAGGTGGAGAAAGAGTTAATGAGGGTTGTTGATATACAGAGATCAATGGTCAGGATTTGGCCTAAAACATTAGAATGTGGGGAACATGAATTTAAACCAAAGTCAGAAATACGATCTGGACCATTTGATCTGGACATGTAGACGGCCTAGATGCAATCGGGGCTCGCGCAATCAGCAGGGAAAAGAACATGGATGACGCTGATGCGATTTAGCGTTGGACGTCGATCTGCAGATCAGATCGACGGTGGGGAGTGAAACGGAGTGGTGGTCAATCAGAGGGGAAACAAAAATGAGCCCGATAGAAACTTGCGATGCGATCATGCGCAGATCGTTGATCAGCTTTAGATCAACGGTCGATATCGTTTCAGTACTTGCACCAGCGGAAACCACTTAATACTTATAAAAACCAAATATTAACGAAAAAACAAAGGTTTTATGCATCGAGGCGAGATATATATATATATATGAAGTGGTTGGTGCCTGACTGTGGGGCCGTTGGTCTACATGAAAGATAATAGGCCCGGGGCTAACATATATAAGGGCCAATTGCAATCAGAACTTCGGATCGGGCCTATGGGCTTTTCAATCTACCCATTAAGATTTTCTCCAATGCAATTGGCGCTTAGGGAATTTTAACTCTTGGTCCCGGGCGCAATTTATATGGAGTAAAAGCGGAGAGTGGGGTTTATACAATGGGGCTTCAATTGCATCGGAACTTTTGATGCGGGTCCTTCAATCTACCCATTTTTCATTAAAAGAAAATTTGTATAGGTGCGTTTAGACCAAACTTTAGGAAAAAGTGTGTTTATGACTTTACAAAGGAAAATATCAATTAGAAATGGTTTATTCACAAGTTTTAGCACCTGATTGCAGGTACAGGGGTTATATGGAGCGATAATAAGATCGAGGGGTTGTGTACAAAGGGCTTAATCACATCGGAGGTTTTAACATGGCCAACAGACTTACATACTCTGATTTTTCCGATGCGATAAGCTCCCAAAGGACTTAGCGCTTGGTTCCAGCACTAGGGCACATGTGGGTAAGTGGTTTATGATTTAGCCCAAAGGGGCTTAAACCCTTAGTACAAAAAAGGTGTATTTTTATGATTTTCTTAGAATTTTCTGATGGATTTGGGCGTTTTGATAGAGTTAAAAAAAGGAGTTTTAAACTCTATCAGGTGGATTTTATGAAGGGGGGAAAGGGAAAAAAGGAAAAATAGAGGAAGTTTATGAGGAAAAGAGGGGGAAAAATGAAGGTTAGTTTTGAGGTGAAGGGAAGGGAAAAATGGCCTTTGCAGCACTCTTTTCTCTATGAAATCAACAGAATTTCAGAGTTAAAAATGGAAACAGCAGTGAAGTTTTGACAATGGGCATGATGTCTTCATGAGTCTTCAAGAGATAAAATTTTTAGAAATAAAACCATGTTTCTTGAGGGCTCCAAAAATGTTTTAGCCACCTTTTGATATGAGAAATTTTATTGGTGGCTAACACAACTACTCATGCTCAAAAAGAATTAGTAACCTTTGGAAGCTGTCTTCCCATGAGAAGCTCTCCTCCAAAAATAATCTCCCAATCTTGGCCAAAGCAAGCATGAGTGGCCTCCATATACTCCAATGTATGGATGATTCCTTCCTCAAAGGAAGTACCCTCTATTTCTTCAAAGCCTCGGAGTAGGTCCCTTGCACCATGAATGTGCCATCCTCCATGACTGCAGCAATCTCTGTCAGTGCAGTACAGATAGTGAGAGTGGGTGGTGCTTAAAATGGAAGGATGTCCCCCTCCTCCTTGAGTTTATCCCAAACTCTCTGCGTTGCACTAGACTCCTCCAAAGTTTCCACCTCTCCAGAATCTAAGAGGGGTGAACTGAATGGTAAGATTTCTTTTACCAACTCCAAGTCTTGTGGTCTCCCCGGTGGAATGCCTCCATGTGGTGAGACATCCATGGCAAGAGAAGACTATTCATATGGTTGGGAAACCTTGCCCTTGCCCTAACAACGCAAACCAGTCTGCCTCTTCCTTGCATTAGCTTTCTGAAATAGAGAAGGATGTGTGCCTCTCATCAAGTGATGCTGCTCTTCCTCCCTTCCTTCTCCTTCCATCAATATCATCTAACAACCATGCTGCTTATTCATTTTTACTTTGCCTCTCACATGTGAGATCCTGGGGAACTTCTTGCAATGACACAAGAAACCCTCCTGTTGGAGCATGTGCTCCTCCTTCCTCTGCATGAGGCACTAGATATGCTCTATATGTGACAGTGTTGTAACCTCCATCCTTCTCTCCATCTTCAATATGAATAGGAGGTAATTGCACAATAAGAGGATCCTCCTTTGCAAAAAGGACCCTCCATGCCCTCTTTTACAAGGTTATTAAAGAAATATATTGCCTCCAGCAAGGTATCATGCAAGATATGACCTCCTCCAATAGGTTTCTAAAGTGGTTTTGAGTTTCTAAGTCTCCCCAACTTATGCAAAAGTTTCATTGGTTTGATTGTATCATGTTTTGTATCATTTATTTCAACCAATCCTTTAGTGAACTTTGAAAAAGGAGAAGTATTAACAATTTTCAATGAAAATGACTCAAACATCCACCAAGCATAGGCCTTACCTTCAAAAGTGCAGCGCTACAACTCTGATGGCTTCTTCTTCAGAAACAAGGTGCTGCTGCAAATAAGTACACAACTCCTCCACCCAAGCTTTGGTTGAGCAAGTTGGGGATCCATCAAAGGTAGATAGAGAAAATATATCCATGTCATGCAGATGGCTCCTCTCCACCTTGATCTTACAGAACTATTTTAAAGTAATATGATGTCTAAACTTCTCAGTTTGAGACTCATACCCTTGCAGAAAATTACTAAGAGTTCCCTTCTTCGGCATTTCATCTTCTTTCATCTCTCTCACAGAAATCCTGGGCATTTGACTATGATGTGCATAATAGGATGTAGCTGCATGCTCAAAACTATCATGTACCAATCTAGATCTGGCTCTAGGTCCAAACTCCTCAGGAGATTCCATCTCTCCTCTTATCCTCTTAAGATTTTCATTGATGCACTGCACAGATTTCGGAAGAAGCTTTGTAAGCCTATCTTCCCTTTTTCCTCCACATAATGGAGTATTATTTCTATTCATCTCTCCTTCTCTGGATAGATTCATGGCTGAGTTCCACAGGCTGAGCCAAGATTGAAGCTTTGATACCACTGTAATATCCCAAAATTGGGATTTTCTACAAAAAATAGAATATCATAATATATTCCAAAGTTGAAGATCTAGAAAATAGACTCATATGATGTTTTCAAAAACACATAGCCTTCAAATGAGTGAAACATCAGCAAAATAAGAATGTCTACACATTCCCAAGTGGGGAAAATGCAGAAATTAGAACCTGAATATGTTATTCCTGAAGATATGTATTTTTACTAGGTGAAATAACACTAGGTTCCCTTATAATATGTTTTTAGGCTCTCACATACGAAATTGGATTAGAAATAAATCCCTTTTGATATGCTAAATAGACCTCCCGGCTACCTGACAGCTTAAAAATGGTTAAATCCCGTGACTTGAGTTATGCAGAAAAAGACTGAAGCATGTACAACATTATTTTATGAGGGTTTCGGCAGTAAAATAATGAAATAACATGGATCTGGAGTTACATGGAATAATATGCCAAGAAAACAGAGATCTAGCCTTTTTATTGTATTATAAAGTTAACCCGGCAAGGGTTTCTTGAGACACATGTAAAAAGAAGAGAAGATCTGATTTATTCAGCTCAGAAAATGTAGTCTTACTACAAAATTATAGAAATATAGCTAAATAACACAAAAGAGGGATGAGGATCCCTTCCTATAGCTTTCCAGGAGAAGGGTTGGCCCTTTCCCTAGGAAACTAGCTCAAAAACAAGGGTCTTAACCCTGCTGCAACAACTCTACATAAAATGACGTAGTTCCTGCAAGGAAATGCACTGTAGGAGATTAGAACCACTTTGGCCTGCTACCAGTATGTGAAATATTCTCAAAAAGCTTCCTAACTGATTTCTCAAGAGAAGGAAGGAACCCTCTATTGAGAAGCAGACCCGAAAGTGGTGCAAGAATCGTCCACTACAACACCCTGCAACTCAGCAATATCCTGCTACAAAAAAAATGCTGGGACTGAAGAATGATGCTTGGCCTTGAGCTTGGATGTGGAGCAATACCAGACAAGCTCTCCCAAGAGGCCTCTCAAGGGAAGAGGTGGAATTCCTACTCGGGAACACCCAGTGCTACCTTGCTAAACAACAAGGGGAAGCGAAGTCTAAATAGACAATATCAAGAGATCGAAATAAAAAATCATGCCTAACAAATACTTCCATCCTCTTCATATATAGCAAGTGAACCTCTCCTCATTGGGTCCCATCCACATGTGCCATCAAGCTCATGCAAGTTGTCCTCCACCAAAACTGCATTGTCCATCAAGGTGGCTCAATGTATCTAGATAGCTTTGTTGACTTGGTTGAATTTGAATGAATCAACATGTCCCCATCTCTATTCACACCCAAGGGTGCTCAAATAAGCTACTTATTCTTACTGCTTTCACATTAGGAGTGTTATTGATCCTTATAAATAGGTTAATGGGCCTCCCTACTGATTTATTCACCTACCTAGTGATGAAACAACTCTTATATTCCATTTAGATTGAAGGCTAAAAATTTGGAATATTACAAAGGACCCGATAGTCAAATTTTAGACAAAAAACAATGTAAAAGGAATTTTTTTACATTGTTTTATTGTATATAACGAAAAAATAATGAAGGGAGGGTTCTTTATGAAGGGTTTTGAAGGGAAAAATGGGTTCTTAGAGGGGGAATGGATTGAATGAGAGTGTGGGTAGGGAGGGAGAGTGAAAACTAGATAAACAAACCCAAAATGAATTATTTTAAGAGAAGTAGGGTAAACTGAGAAGGTAGAGATGAAAAATAATGAAATAGGTCTATTTAGGATAATGAAGGCAGTGAGATTTCTAAAGATAGCTGATAGACAGGTAATGCTATCTTTAGTTGCTTGCAGAACATCCACAGTTACCTAGTGAATTATGTAAAATACAAGAGGATAATAGTGGCTCTAGCTGGGGAGGGCAACTCCTTTAGGAGGTGTCAAGAATCTCAGAGAAAAACTCCTTTCTTTAATTGCCCTGATTTGTATTTTGACAAACTCCTTTCTTTAATTGTTACTTTGATACTATTCTTTGAAGCTGTGACTTCAAAATCTGAAAAACATGATTGCTTCAACTCAAATTATACCTACCCATACTAATTTTTCCTAGCATTTTTTCTTGATTGGGTGCATTTAAACTAGCTAACCCTTGCCATTATTTTTCTTTTGAAAATAAGAAACTATCAACTTTTACACTTATATCATCCAAAACTTAGATTAAGCTGATGAGGTTTTTATTCTCTTCCTAATCTACCTATCTTTCAAGGTTAAGTTGTTTGATAGAATTTTATTCTCTACTCTAAAAACTCAAAATTGAAAACATAACCAAATCATGATTAGACACTCTAATTTGTTATGAGCTGTGGTATTTTGTACAAGTCTGCACACATAATTTATTTTGCAGAAATTAAAACAAGAACTTGGAGGGTTGTAATTTGTAATTTGTTGTGCATCCCTCTCTTTATTTCTTGGTTCAGATGTGAGAATTGGAACCAATATCTTTCCCTAATCTAATCTACTAATAAGCCAAGTTTAGACAATTTGGAAAATCTTCATTCACTAATCTATCAGCAAAAATTTAAAATTTTTTCAATCATGATTAGGCTGTATGACTAAAAAAAAATTTCTTTTTCAAGTAGTGGCATTTTTACTTGCACCCTTTTAGAAATATTTCTTTTTTTGTATCGGGCTTTACCTTTTCTTTTCATCTCCCCTCTTTTTCTTCTTTTTCTTTGTTTTTGTGTTTATTTATTTTTATATTTTCTTCAAACAATGTTATATACAATGGATAAAGCTTTAAACTGATTATTTTTAACAAAAATAATGTTTGAGCATCCTTCCATTGACAAGACCTCCAAATAGTTCTGTTCCATCCATCTCTTGCAGAAAAAATGCATTGTTACCTCAGGCAGAGTGGATGATGTATGGGTCTTTCTACAGATTTTCAAATTTTCCACGCTTTCCCTTGTCTTCTCTCCTTGAGTCCCATTTGAGCACTTTTTCACTAATGTTAAAATAATTTTCTTTGGTTCTCTTATAAAACAACTTCTTAATTCTTTCCTGCACTAGCCGTGTTCTATTAAATACTTCCTCTCTAGTTTGTTGCAATTGTACAGTCTAATTTATCCTTCCTATCATGTCTTCCTCTTCATACTATACTTCCTGGATCAGTTTCATGACTGGCACTCCTAAACATTTTGGAAAATTGCATCTGCTCCATAAACTAGTTGATAGGGAGACATTCCAATTGATTTCTTGTTAATCTCTCTGCCCATAGTGCATGTACTAGTTTGTTGTGCCATGACTTTTTATTCCCTTCCAGCAATTGTTTGATGATGTTCACCAAAATTTTGTTTGAGGATTCTACCAACCCATTACCTTGAGGGTAATAAGTTGTATAATGACCAAATGTAATATTATATTTGTGGAAAAAGTCTACCATCTTCTTGGATCTAAAGGCAACAACATTGTCCGTGATAATCTTTCTAGGACAACCAAATCTAGAAAAAATATGATTTTCAAGGAATTTAATGACGACTAAATCTGTGGTAGTTCTACAATGGATGACCTCTATCCATTTTTTAAAGTAGGCATTGGCAGTGAGGCTCCACTTGCATTGGGCAGATGAAGCAGGATGGATTTCCCTAATGAAGTCTAGGCCCCACTGTTGAAAAGGAGCTTCAACAAAGATAGGATGCAAAGGTAAGGGCAACAATTTTCTTTTTCCTTCAAAGATTTGGCACTTATAGTAGGAAATTACCATTTTATGGATGTCTTGAAAGAGGGTGGGCCAATAGTAACTAGCTCTAAGGATTTTGTTGATAGTAGTTTTCCAATAGAGGTGGCCTCCACATTCTCCTTCATGAAACTCATGATTGATATTATCTGCATCATTCTTAGGAAAACATTTAAGCAATATACTACTAGCATTTTTCCAATATAAACTTTTATCTAAAATGCTGTAATTTACAACCTTCAACTTTAAGTATCTTGCCTTTGTTTTAGACAAATCAGGAGGAACATTAAGATTAAGAAGCACATATAAAATATCAGCATACCAAGATGAATTCAAAAATGAATATTCAATAAGTGGAGTTTCCAAATCCTCCTGTTCATCTAATGCATCAATCATATTCATGTCTAGTGCTTGGAAGTTTGTTTCAACCATGAGTTTAGCTAGTCCTTGTCCTTTAATGAGTTTAGTGGGCTTGATTTTAAATCACATTCAAATATAACAACAATCCACTTACCTCTTTTTCTATCATGATCTTGTGTTAAAATTTCTTTTACCACTGAATAAGGCACAAATGCAATAATGTGTGAGTGTAAAATGTAAACTCCGAAATATTTGAATGCCTTGATCAAGACAAAAGCTTGTTTTTCCATCATGTTGTATTTCAGAGGTGCATCTCTTAATGCCTTGCTAAAAAATACAATGGGTTGCTCTTTTCCTTTTATGTTTTTATGTAATAGGATAGCAGAAACTGTATATTCTGATGCAAAGGAGAATATGAAGAAGTCTTTGGTAAAATCGGGGATAATGAGAACTGGTGTTTTTTACTAGTTCAAAGGATTGCCTTGCTTCTATGGTCCATTTAACTCCTATTTCTCTTTTCAGCATATTTTTCATGTTTTTAAGGAGTTCAGCAAGGTTTGGTATGAACCTTCTTAAGAAATTTATCTTTCCAATGAAAGATTGCAGCTCTTTGATATTTCTAGGATGATTGATTTGAAACATTCCTTCAATCCTCTTTGGGTCTATCTTGATCCCTTCTTCAAATATAATGTGGCCTAAAAATTTTCCTTCTTGAAGGCCAAACAGACTTTTCTTGGGATTTAGAGACAAAGCATACCTTTTGCATATTTTTTAAATACTTTTCTTAAGTGAGCTAGGTGTTCTTCATCTATTTTAGAATAGAATGTGATGTCATCAAGGTAAATCACAATGAATTAACCTAACTATTTTGAGAAAGAAATGTTCATGGCTCTTTGGAAGGTGGCACCAACATTCATTAACCCAAAAGGAATTTTCACATACATTTAAGTGCCCCAAGGTGTAGTGAAAGTTGTCCTGTGTTCATCGTTTGTGTGTACCAGCACTTGATTGTACCCTGAGAAGCCATCTAGCAAAGAAATTATTTTAGAACCCACTACCCTTTGTAAGATGTGATCCATTTTTGGTAAAGGATAGTTGTCCTTTAAGGAGGCTTTGTTCAAATTTCTAAAGTCTATGCACAACTCTATTTCTCCTGTTTTCTTCCTTACTAATATGAGGTTTGAAACCCATTATGAGTATCTCAGAGGGACTATAATCCTAGCATCATACATTTTCTTAATTTCTTTCTCAACCAGGGGTAAATGGACAGGGTTTATTCTGCACAATTTCTATTTAAATGGATTCTAGTTTTCTTTGAGGGGTATCTTATGCTATATTATCTCTGTATCATAAGAGTTTAGATATTCATAACTCCAAGAAGAAACATCAGTAAATTCTCTAAAAAGCTCAAGATATTTATGTTTTATATGAGGTGGCAGTGTTTTGGACAGTTTGATCATTTTTGGTTTTTTTTCACTACCTATATTGCATTCTTCTATTTCATTTTTAGTTGCTTCCATTTTTGGCTTTTTAGCAACATCATTAAAGTCAAATAGTTCTTCTATAGGCACCAGTCCTTTTGGAAAGTTATCAGTATTAGACTGCAGCACTTCAAAGTATTATTTCTAAATTAGTTCACATCTTTGTTTTATGTATGTTTTCTTTGGTCAACAGATTTATATCAGCAGTGTCAGGAGGTTCTTCTTTCTAATATTGTTCCTCAGTAGGGTAGTCTTATTCATACTCTGAGTTTGAATTTGGCATTTCAAACCCATTTCTGGACTGCAGGAAATACTCTATCTGTTTATCTCCTTCAAAAAATTTCCAGTATTTTATGTTGTCAGGGATTGCTGGTCGATATTTGACTTGGACTGTGTATTATTTGTTTTGATAAGGTTTTTGACATGTACTAGCAACAAAGGCTAAACCATTAGCAAGAATGTTTTGGTTTCTAGGGATAAAAGTAAGCTCATATTCTTGGAATGTTTTCAAGAGGTCAGTAGCATAATCTCTATAAGATTTTAATCTTGGATGATTGGCTGTGTATTCCCCACTTATTTGTCTAATGACTAACTCTAAATCTCCATGAACAGTTATCCTCTTGGCTCCTAATTTTTTCAGTAATTGTATTCCTAAGATGAGGGCCTCGTATTAAACTATGTTATTTGTGCATTGAAAGTTTAGCTTGTATGAGTGAACTTCTGCATGATTTTTCTATGTGTTATGTACCCATATGCCTGCTCGTGAACTAGTTTTGCTACAAGAACTATCAAAACTCATACTCCAAAGAGATTCATTTTCAGATTTGTCATTAAAGTCATTGTTGTCCTCATTATGCTATTTTTTAGGGTCTGCACTATGTTTATCATTGTTTTTTCCATCATGATCTTCACTATGTTGATTTTCACTTTATTTTTCATGGTCAACCCTATGTTGATGGTTTATTTATTCCCTATGGTTTCCACTATGTTTGTTGTAATATTTTGTGTTAGCAAATTGTTTTGACTGTTCCTCCTCCTTTTCCTCTTTTTATACTGTTGTTTGCTCATTTTCTATCACTTGTTCATTAAGATTTTCATCATTGTAAAGAACTAATGAATCAAGGTCTATGTGAATAGAATAAAGAGGGGAATTATCTGGTTTTTATTGACTTCTAACCATATATTTCATGTGTGTTTCCCTATATAGTATCCCTGACTAAAGACAGGGATGGTTGCAGAAGTCATCTCCATTTGTAGGGTACCTTAGAGTCTAGCACCCCATGATCTCGAAAGGAGCATGCCATATTTAGGAGGTATATCAGCCACCACAATATCCATTACTAGGCTCTTGGCTCGTATTTATGCTAAGTTGACACATAAATCTGTAGGAATTTATGGGGTAAGTTCCGTAGATCAAGAACCAAAGGTCACCACTCACAAACAGATCACAAATAAATACACCAGTATAATCACATGGTTAAAACCCTCAAAGAGGTAACAATCCACGCCCTGAGCCAACATGGCCACTTCAGGGAATTTATTAATATAAAAGAAAAGTTACATTTGTTTCTCTCATAAACGGTTACCAGAAAAATGACCCTCCATGCTCTTTAAATAGAGATCATGGACCCATCGAGTGTTAAGCCACAAATCAAATTCTGTTAATACCGAGGTGAGAGATAACCGTCGGATCACTACAATTCATGACCGTTGGATTATAATTTACAAATGTACATGGTAAAGAAACACACTTTACCTAACTCTACACTAGACTAAGTTATTCTTAACTATTTCCTATTTGTCGGAATATCCTAACATCCCCCTTTAAGAACAACTTGGGATAGGATTGAAGGATTTACAAAGGTGACATAAAAGGAGCCTATTTCCTATGTGTCGAAATATCCTAACATCCCCCCTTAAGAACAAATTGGGATAGGATTGAAGGATTTACAAAAGTGACACAATAGGAGAAGGAAGGAGGCATTAGAGCCTATCCCCCCTTAATGAAAACTTTCCTAAGCTCCAAGCATGGATCGAATTTTGGTAAACTTCGCTTCTGTGAGAGACTTCGTAAAGATATCGGCTACTCGATGATTGGTCAGACAATACCGCAATTCAATAACACGATCATGAATGAGCTTTTCGATGAAGTGTATGTGGAGTTCATTGTGTTTCATACGCTGATGCTGAATGGGATCTTTACATATCTAAATGGCACTTTGATTATCACACCAAAATGTAGTTGGATGCTACTGATGAAGACCAAATTCAGACGGATCTGACGAAGCCATGTGGTAAGTTCGATTAGCCACAGGAACTATCCCAAGTATAAGAAGCAGAAAAGTGGTGCTTTACAGTACCATGTTAGGATATTCTGACACATAGGAAATAATTAAGAATAACTTAGTCTAGTCTAGAGTTAGGTAAAGTGTGTTTCTTTACCATGTACATTTGTAACTTATAATCTGACGGTCATGATTTGTAGTGATCTAACGATTATCTCTCACCTCAGTATTAACGACACTTGATCCGTGGCTTAACACTCGATTGGTCCATGATCTCTATTTAAAGAGCATGGAGGGTAATTTTTCCGGTAACCGTTTATGAGAGAAACATATGTAACTTTTCTTTTATATTAATAAATTCCCTGAAGTGGCTGCGTTGGCTTAGGGTGTGGACTATTTCCCTCTTTGAGGGTTTTAACCACCTGATTATACTGGTGTTTTTATTTGTGATCTTTTTGTGAGCGGTGACATTTGGTTCTTGATATACAAAACTTACCTGTAAATTCCTACAAAATCTTTGATTAGGCCTAGACATTTAACTTTACTGGAATCAAAAGAGTATAATATTTGCAAGGTATACTTATTTCAATGCTTAGTCTTTCCATCACTACTTTGCGCATAAGGTTGTGTGAAGCACCAGAGTCTAGCATGGAATTGTGAAAAATGTTATCATGGATGTTTAAACTGACATAAAATGGAGGAACACCTCCCTCTTGAAATTTCCCTTCCACTTCTGGTCCAAACAGAAGCTCAGGTTTGTCATCATTTAAATTAATAGAATCAACATTTTCTCCTATGTTTAAACCTCTTAAAAGTTTGGATTTATATACATCTTGGGTGACTAGTTCAGTAAGAGGGATAGAGATCTTAACCTTGGAAATTTCATTCTCTATAATGAAAGGTGTTTGAGTTTTAGAAATGTTTATATCATCCTTTTTAGTCATTGTTTTCTCAGAAAATTTATCTTGCTGTTTTTTATTATGAACAACAGTTAAAACAGTCTTGTTAGGAGCATTAGCTAAAGTGCTAGTGTTGCTTTGGTCACCACTATGTTTTCCACTAAATTGGTTGTTTTTATTCCTATTTTTATCATATCTTTGAGCCACTATGTTATTGTTTTCTTTCGTCTTTTTAGAAATTTTTTCAGGATTATTCCTAGAAGAAATTTCAAAGGTATTTCTTTTGGGAGTGTGTTGGTTTTTCTTGCTTCTGAGGTCATATTTTCTGTGCACTTCCATTATAGAATTTTCAAAGCCTTGTTTGTAGTCTTCATATTCTAGTCTCTCTTCTTCATAAGTTGTAAATATGCATTGTTCCTCCTTAGTGAGGAAAATAATATCCTCATTGTTTACTCCCATTAAATTTATGTGATTTTCCTCTGTTTCTTCAATCACTCCCTCATCTTCATCAACATAGTTTTCCTAGAAAGGAGTTCTAATTTGCTGATCAAGGCCTCTTTTTCTAATTTGAGGGGGATTCCTTCTAAATTTTGGTTTTGGTTCTGATTTTGATTTCTGTTTTGAGGAGGTGTTTAATTTTCTCTAGGATAAGCTCTCTCATTCATGTTTATTCTCTCCATCATCCTCTCCATTGTCATAACTAGGCTGTCAATTTTGGCATCAGATGTGGATGGTCCAGCTTCATATTTGTATGTAACCTTTTTCTCTATTTTAAATCTAGCCCTTCTGGCATTTAGGTTAGCTTCTACACTTATTTCTCCTCCTTGCATGTCCTCTAAGGTTCGAGGATCCCTTACTCTTAATTGATAACACATGTATAGATCAAATCCTTCAGGAAATTTCACTAAGGCTAGGTCTTGTGGGGGTTTCATGTGGGGAGGGAGAGCATTGTAAACACTATTTAATCTAGTGTAGTAGTCTTGGACACTCTCTCCAGTATTTCTTTTAAGGTCATTGTCTTGTGATAGGATTTGAAGAGGATTATTATTGACTTCCCATTTGTTTAAGAATATTTGATGAAAAGAAGGGAGGTCATTTATGCTATTAGGGGTTAAGCCTTTGAACCATTTTCTTGCTTCTCCCCCTAGGCTTTGAGAAAACATTCTAATTTTCATAGTTTCATCATCTATTTCTTATTTATAAAAGTAGTCATTCATTTTATCCACATTTTGTTGAGCAGTAGTAGAACTACTAGCATCATATAAAGGAAACTTGGATTGATAATCCTGTGGTAGAACAACTAAAGGAAAAGGAAGGACTAAGGGATCATACCATGTTGCCATGATATGAGGTTTTGGAAACAATGGAGAGTTAACAAGTGGGGGCTTTACAACAGGAGGTACAGGGTTAAATGGAGGAAGGTGAACATTGGGATATGAAGTTAGTACAATAGAATTATGTTGTACAGTGGAGGGGTCTAAAACTATTTGGGTTATCCAACTCTGAGATCTAGTCCTAGACAAGCTTTGTCCTAGGGGTGAGCCAGAGGGGATATTTTGCAATTCTTTGAGGTTTTCAGGTAGGGAACTTGCTTTGTGGATTGGTCTGCTAACAGTTGAATCTTTAGATCGAGGAGACTTCCTAAGGATGCTCTCAAGATTATAATGTTAGAAAATTATATATATATATATATATTATAGAGAAATGAAACACATAAAATATGCGGAAAAAAAAAGCACACAAAACACATAAAACCAGAGAGACACATATATACATGGTTCACCCAGTTTGGGCTATGTCCACCCCGAACAGCCGTCCTTCCTTTCTATTATCCAACAAAATTAAGAGATACAACTTATAGCAGATCTGATGTAATTTCCTCTGTTCTCTCTCACAGTCTCCCTATCTGTTTCTCGCTCTGAGAATACACATACAATACAAAACCGCAATACAATACCCTCATACAAAGCGAGGGGTTTCCTTATAGGGAAAAAAACCCTAAACTAAACATAACTTCTACCGTTAGATCATCTGCCTAATGAACGACCCAGATTGACTAGAAATTACTATACTTTTACAAGGAAATTTTACATCTATTTTTAGCTTCAGGGGTGCTGCCCCCAAAACCATCTCCATAAAGTCACAGCTGCCCCCTAGACCCCCCAGGCAGCATTTAATTATGGGCCGTTTTTTTTCCCCATTAAGGTACATGAGTCCAACGTTGTGATACAAAATAAACAAGATAATCAGGTTCCACACCCAACATGTAAACTATAGTAGGAGGATTTGGGTCAGGATAGGATCTAGTATGAATTCTTCTAGAAGCTAGAACTCTAGACCCAACAAATCATAAAGGTTAAGAGGTATAACAGTCTTGAGACACAAACCAAACTATGAAAGGCATACTTAATACACAAATTATTCTTGACTCGGTATTGTTAATGTTTTTATTATAATATAAGTTTCCTAGTGGAGTCTATGGAAAACCAGTGGAGCCAGCAGACCTACTGAAAACCAGTGGAGTCACCAGGTGGAGGATTTTTACTTGTTTTATGGCTGATTGTTGTCCACCATCAATAATCGGAAACCATTATTGGCTAACACTTGATTCATCTAAGTTTTAAATGAGGTTTTCTGAGTTTTTGAGTCTATGTTTTGCAGTTTATTACTCATTATTCCCCAGTATGGTCACCGTTATGTTGGCTCCCTATGATTTTCAAGATTGGCAAGAACAAACACTGCAGGGGCCACATCAAAACCACTTTGGAATCCTAGGACCTAGCCTTCCTAGATTCAGAGAGGGATTTCTCTATATAAGTGTTTTCAAATGATATATCTCTTTATAGTCTTGTTTTTATGATATTAGGCTAGTTATGAAGTTCTGAGGACTAGTTTGTTTTGGTTTAATTAATTGATAGATTGACAGATCTATGGTGTGAATAATTGAAAGGATGTTTCATCTGAGTAGATGGACTATGAGAAAACATTGATCCATTGGGCTATGGAGTCATAAAAGGATTTAATTGTTCATCAACTCTGAAATGGTTTTCATAGGGCCAGCTAATTACATCAAGTGGATCTTTTAGATTAGATTGTGAAATGAAATAATAATAAGTTGTGAAGGAAGCAAAGTTATAGTCAGTTAAGAATATTCTAGCTCTACTTAGACAAGAAAAGCCTTTTAAGGTAACTGTTTGAGGCAAACCAAAGGACAGGGCATACCATAGACTTCTTTGGCCATTTTAACCTTTAATATTCATTTCTTTATCACAGTCCTTTCACTATATTTCTTCTCACTGTGTCTCTATCTGTCTATGTAGGTATGCATTTCTTCTGTGCTGGAGGGTTAAATATCCATCGATGATCATGTTTCACCAATTTAATCTTGACATAGGGCCTCTGGTCCCTTTAAATTTAAATCAAATCTATGGATCGTCACCCAGACATTTAATTGAATGTCCTTGGACCGTTGTAATGCATCTCATGTATTTTTGACATTAAAACTCCACACAAAAACAAAAAATTAGCTTTAAAACCATATGGGGAGGGTTTGCTGCGTTTTTTTAAGGTTTTCGGGCTATCGGAGGCCAGAGAATGGTGTTCCGGGGTTGGTTCCATAGGTGGAATCAACATGAAATTTGAGCAGAGGTGGGGTTATTTGAATTTTGGCACAGAGGTATCAGTCATTTTGCGAAAACTGGGAGGTTTTTTTCACACGGCGGAGGAGGCGGTAACGGTTTTCTGGGCGGGCATGCAATACGATTCAATGACTGTTGCGTGGCAAGGTGAAACCACCCATTTTGGAATGTTTAGAAACATTAATCTTGGTGATATATTATTTTCGATATGTTGTGTGGGCCATCGGATCTCAAGGGCAGAGAGCAACAGTGGTGAGTGGTTTAGGATGGGGCTCGGGGGAATACGACGGGGCAGGGCTTTGTCGTTTGACGCGGGGTTGAAATTATACATAGGATTTGTTTATAACAAGGTCGAGAGCTATGTAATAAGCAGGGTAATGGTTATATGGGTGTGGGGTTTAAATGTATATGGGCGAGGGCTTAAAGAGAAGGGGCTCGAGTTAAAACATAAAGAGTTAGGTTTATACATTTAAAAACAAAGTTTAATATGTATAAAATAAAAAGGATCTGACAGTCAAATTTTAGAAAAAAAACAATGTAAAAAGTAGTTTTTTACATTGTTTTATTGTATATAAGGAAAAAATGATGAAGGGAGGGTTCTTTATGAAGGGTTTTGAAGGGAAAAATGGGCTCGTAGAAGAGGAATGGATTGAATGAGAGTGTGGGTAGGGAGGGAGAGTGAAAATGAGATAAACAAACCCAAAATGAATTATTTTAAGAGTAGTAGGGTAAACTGAGAAGGCAGAGATGAAAAATAATGAAATAGGTCTATTTAGGATAATGAAGGCAGTGATATTTCTAAAGATAGTTGATAGGTATATAATGCTATCTTTAGTTTCTTGTAGAACATCCACAATTACCTAGTGGATTCTATAAAATATAGGAGGATAACGGATGTGATAGGTTTAACATAGGCATGATGGTGAGGGGTGACTGAAAATTGATGTTGGGGACTAAGTGGCCTGAGGCCAAAGTATAAAAAGTAGGTTGGCGGTAGTCATAACTATTATTGACGGGGAAATCCCTGGAGTCAGTAGGACGTCCAGGGTGGGTATATATTGGTTATGAATGTCATGGTGGCTTATGTGTAAAGGGCGTGATACTCCAACCAAGGGTAACCAGGGACTTCTGCCATGGGAAAAAAAATGGATGGATGAATGGGGGACATAGTGCATAGTTTTTGGTCTTTGTACACTTACCAAAATAATTAAATAATAGGGTTTGGTTTGTACAAAACACAGAGATGAGTGCACCAAAACATGAAAGTGTTCGCTCACTAATGATGTGAGGAAGGTGCTTTGCTGAGGGTGAGGGCCTCATTGGTTGGTATCATGTGTGGGGTTGATGAAGTGGATGGAAAATGTTGTAGATGGGATTTGCTGATGGAGGTATGGTAGGAAAAATGCGAGGCATGGTAGTGCACTTTCGATCTTCTTGAAAAACATGGTAGTTTGGCAAAGGGGTTTTATTTTGATATGGTAAAACTTGACCTGATGAATGGTGAGTGAAATGGGCATGAGGTTCTTCTTGGACTAAAGTAGTCTGGCCAGGGTGTCATGATTTTTGTGATACATGGTCTACTTTGGGTGATGGGCGCCATGGAGGGGAGGCTCTACCGACCAACGAGGATGTCTATCATATGCAAGGTGGGGTGATGATAAACATGGTTGGGTGCTTGGAACCTATGGTTAATTTCTTATGGAGAAATGATATCAAGATATGCAGAGTTT
Organism: Pinus albicaulis; assembly: GCA_034641835.2. NCBI lineage: Eukaryota > Viridiplantae > Streptophyta > Pinopsida > Pinales > Pinaceae > Pinus > Pinus albicaulis. The sequence goes on from CM076577.1 coordinate 943,403,306, forward strand.
TCTGGGACTCTATCATGCTAAGGGAATAATGATACCTGCTCTGGAACTTTCGGTGGATGGAGTGATGGATGGTTTGCACAATACTTGCAAAACAAGTACCCCAAGTGAAAGCATATTCTTCATTCAAATATTATTGAAAGCCATGTGATAATAAATAAGATGAGATAGGGCATACATGTGGTTAGTGGTTATGGCTAGTGAAAATGGTGCATGGTACCACTGTGCCAAATGAGTAGATTGTGTGGGAATCAACACTACTCTTGGTCCCAGAAGTAGATGCTCGGAAGGGATCATACTTAGAGGAGGAGGTATTTTGCTTCCATTTCCGAGTTTTTGGCTTGGGTACGTCTAGCTCTCTTGGGGAGTTTAGACTTAACACTTCTCTTTCCACTCTAAGCTTCAGGAGATGCTCACATTTTATTGTATGATGAAAGTGTGAGAAAATACAACAATAGTTGTGCGTGAAGAGGCTACGCATTAAAATTTTGTAAGGTGCTTCAGTTCTTTGCATCGATTGACCTAGTGGTCGATCAAGTCACATAGTCTGCATGTTATCCTAGGTTGAACCTGGATTATGCTTGGTTGGTGTGCCTTCCCATATTTCTCGTTACGCATATGTGGGTATGGATTAGATTTCCTGGGGTCGTTCTGCCTTCCATGTTGGTATCTTTTTTTTCGGGTTGATAAGGTCCCAACATTTTGTCTCTAATAAATGTATCATATTGATTAGAGGACGTACTCGTAGGACATAAGTAAAACTCTGCTCATGGTGATTTCCTGGACACACTAGGCAAAACATCCTAGATATGGGGTTCATGTCCTGCTCGCTTGATGGCATGACTAGGTATCAGTGGTGTAGCACTTCTAAGTTAGGGAAAGTGACGACCACATGATTGGGCATTTTACACAATGCACATGTTGGTCTTCTTTGTGGAGGGTGTTTGGGGGTGACTAAGGGTTCCCTGATTGGTCATTTTTTAGCTGAGAGAAAGAGGATGGATCTACTCATCACATCTTCTTGAGTTATCGAGTTGTTCATAGATTCAGAGTCAAATTCATATTTTTGGGAGAGGTGGACTATGGTCAATCGCATATAAGCTAGCTCTCCACGAAATATAGGGATATAGTGAAAATGGCGTAAAGGATGATTTCCACCACATATTTGACATGAATACTGGGTGTTTGGTTCAGTGCATTACACTACATGGACCGGATACCATCGCTGAAACATTTCCAAAGCTCGCCAATCAGCGATGAAATGATCATGTTCATCACAAAGTACGCAACACTCGATATGGGAAGGGGGAATGGCTGGGAGTCTTTCAATTGACTATCGTTCCTCTTGCAGGTATATAATGACGCAAGGTTCATCTCTGGCTGACTAGATGGAGGGATCCTCTTGATAGGATTGCTCAATGGCGTGTAAATCATTCATATATTGTAGGATATTTGGGCCATGATGGGTATAGTGCCCATAATTTCTGTAGATAGTGCATTTATGATTTGTATGGAATGCCTTGCCTTGAATTTTGGTGGCAGGTTCCTTTTTACGAGAACTTTTTGTTGCGATGTCTACCACAGAGCTAAGGAGTGGCTTTAATTCGTCCAACTCTAGGTAGATGTGAGTAGGGTGGCATACTACATCACGTATGGTGTAGGGTGGTGATTCCCATTGCGTGATGGGATTCTCCACCTTCTTTCCTCTTTTATTCATGTTCTTTACGATGGGAATTTCCTTGAAAGGGATGTTTACGATAATTTCCTGAACATTTGGGGTCTGCTTAGGATATAATGGGATTAACCCTGTAGAGGTTATGTGTGCAACTCCCATTGTAGTAGGTGGGACTAGGTACTAAACTAGGATTACAAATGATAATTTTGGTAGGACCACCATGGGCATGACCTGCTGCGACAAAAAACTATCTGGGGGCAAGAGGAAAGGAGTTTGGGAGGCGACGTAGGCTACAGAGGCTTTCATGGCCGAAGACTCAGTGTCATTACTGCTTGTCTCCATGTATTGATTGGCTTCAGTGCTTGATGAGAACATCATGCACACCGAGGCCTCTATGACATCAGGTGATGACTCAGGTATAATAAGGGGATCTCCTAGGAATGACCCTAGGATGGACGATGGTTTGAACTGGACAAGGCCATATTCTTGGTACTATGTAAGTGTCTCGGTAGATGTCTCCACGTAGGGTAAAATGACATAAGTATTTTTTTGGGGTTGCTTTTAGCTGTGTGTGAATTGGTCAACAATAATGATATGGTCCTCATGGGGGAACATCATAGTTCAGAAGACAGAGGTGGTTATGGCTAACATGGCATACATATAACTCTGGCCAAGGATTATATTGTAATCTAGTTGAGCATCCAATACTTCAATGTCTATAAGGACCGTCTTGCCATCTAAGCAAACTAGAATGTTTTGGTAGAGGCTGATGGGAGCTGATGGGCATTTGTCATATGCTCTAAGCATGTTGTCTGATGGCTTTAGTTGGGGAGACCCTAAATTTTTCCAGATGTTCTTTGACATGATGCATGTCTATACACCCTCGTCAATGATACATTGGTGAATGGTGATGTTTTGAACCGACACCGGTATCTAAAAGGTGACCATCAAGGGAAGCCTAGGGGTGGCTTTGTCTAAATCAAAAGCCACTAGGCACGAATCATCAGGGTTGATGGCGCCTAATGCAGAAAGTAAGGCTTTCCTTTGCTTTGGGAATGATTGTAATACCTCCAAAGCTGACATGGCGGTGGGGGATTGAGCTAGAATCATCCACAATGCTATAGCCGGTCCCTTGGCCATTTTTGGCAAAGGTTCAATAGGAATATTTGATATGGTGAAAGTTTCTCTTGGCTCACTTGTACTAGCCCCTGATGAATTGGTATCTATTGGGGTATTGTAAATTCGGTTCCATGTACGAAAAAAACATTTCTTCGTCGGCCATGTAGATTTCATGGTTGTTCTTTCTGGAATCATAGGGAGTTTTTTGTTGTTGCTGTGAGCTAACTGTCCCTTGATGGGGGAAAGGCTCCTGCACGACTTTTTTCTGTTGTGAGGATCCCCCTTGCCCATGGTTACCTTGCATATTCTTCAGCTCAGGGAGGTTGGGGCAGTAGTGAGTGTAATGGCTGCACTCACCATAGATTGAACAAGAGTGGTTCATCCACAGATTCACCCTCTTGTTCTGCCTTTACAGATTACTTCGCTCCTAGTTTTGATTTCTGTTAGAGTTGCCTCCAGCCTAAGATCATAGAGGGTGTTGTTTATTTTTGTCCTCCTATCTAGGATTTCCTTTAGGCTTGTTTTTTCCTTTTTTTATTAGTCGCGTCAAGAGGATAATTTGGATTCTCCAAATTGTATGGTTGCCATATTTGGGCCTCAGAAGGTTTCACAAAGTTCACTTCTATGTTATTCTGCATGGGTGGGTTTTGTGCTGGGGACTGGCCATATTATGTTCCTTTTCCTTGGTTTATGAATGGATATTGGGGGGGAGCTCTTCCGTCAGCATGTCTATTTGAGTTTTGGGTCCCCTGAGCCGGAGGATATGGACCATGTTGATGGTGATACGATGACGCCCACTTAGTCACATTTTTCGAAGGTGCATGATGACTTTGGTAACTGGGTTACGGTATGTTCTGGGTAGAATCATATGCATAACTGGGGTATGGAAAGTTGTTTCTTAGGTGATTTTAGGTCAATGACCTAATCAAACCATCTATGGAGTTTGACGCGCCTAGAAAATATTTGTAAGTTTACAGGCGCGGGGCATTAGCTAGGATATTGTAAGTATATCCTGACTGTGTACAAATTAGCGCGATTTTTTGGGCCTTACTAATGGAGTCCTCTTTGGATATGGTCTTTTGTTGTGCCAAATCCTTTGAAATCTCTGCGGTGATATTTTTTAGGAATAGGTCTAAAAAAACTCGATCGTCGAGTTTGGATTTGCACAAACTATGATACTGCTGCCATTCGTGGAGATGGCTTGAGATATGGATGATGGGTGTCTACCTAAAGTGGGTTAGTAATTCCATTATGGAATCGTGGTGGATGGGTAACTAAAAATAGATCAGGAACATAGTAGTGAGAGTGCTAAAGGTTCCATGTGTAGCAGATGGTTTCTCTAGATACCATTTCGCAACTATTCTGGTTAGGGTGCGTTGAAATAGTCTCGGTCGAATAGTATTGTTAACGATGTTATTCGACAAACACCATAGGTGGAAAGTCATAACATGATTTTTGGGGTCTTTCGCTTGCTTCCCTTAGAACTTTGCAATGTTCGAAGGGAGCTTCATGGGCATGGGAGGCCATGTAGGTTTCTGTGCAATGGGGTCATTTGTTAGCTTGGTTAAATTTGGTAAATTTAACGAAGCTAAGAAATGTGACTGCAAGTTTGTAGCCATTGGTCTTTATGAAAACACATTGTTTTGGTTAAGTATGGGGTTTTTTCGCGATGTACCCTGTTGTGAGTTCACCTGGCTTCTCGAATGGGTAGCACTCCTCTATCCCCTAGGGGTTGTGGGAGGAGTTGTATGTAGTGACCATGTGAGGGTGTTCACTGGTGTGGCGTTGGGTGACCGACGAGGGTTCCCAACTAATGATGCCCCAATAAAGGATGAAGCAATAAGGGTGGTAGTGTTCTGTCTTTGACGCCTAAATGGTGAAAGACCTGGAACCCCTCCCGGTAATAGGGGGAGGTCCAAAAGACATCTAGATTGATGAGGTCATGTTGGGTCTATTCTGCCATCGAATAGGTATGGTTTTGGAAATATTTGAGAGGATATAGATTACAATCAAAGAAAAAATCTATACGCATACATAAAACAAAGCAAAAATAGAATACAAATTTTCCCTCTAGATTAATCCTATGTGACCAGTCAATCAAAAAATATGGATTTTTGTTGTTTGTACATATGATACTCAAATCGTAGAAGGCCTAATCATCCTCACATGCTCAAATGTAACTGGGACTTGATAAGATATCTTGGGAATGCTGGCACAACATCCCGAAAGAACTGGTGATGCCCCTAGTCAACCAAAGAAAATCGACCAAGGTAAGGGTAGAGGATCTAGTGTTGCCTACACCATCACCTATAGGGAAGGATACCCTAGTTTTGGCCACTAAGTACCATCATCCAATGTGAGCATTCAAGCCTTGATCTTCTTGGTAATTAAGCTACCAGTGCCAAGTATTAGATGGGTCAGGTAGCCCCGAATAATATGCATCCACTAGGGCTAAGCTTAACCCCCTCTGAATCGGGTCTCTGTGGCGCTCGAGTTTTCTTTTCCATGGGCAGATAAATGGATTTAAAAGTTCCATAAAAAATCAACTTCTATGTTTCAAGATGTAAACTGACCAAGGCACCTTATTGGATGCCTACCCCCTTGGTCCTAACCTAAACTATAAATTCTCTTGTGACCTTTGTGGGGAGAGTTTAATGAGTTTAGTTAAGTTAGTTCTAGGTGTCTTAGATTCACTTAAGGTGTGAATATGTGTGAGAAAGAGGTGACCAAGTGCATAATTTTAACATGTGGACATGCAGTGATCCTTTTCAAAATCCCCTATTAAACTATGGTCGGTTGTTCCTTGCTCAAAAGAAAAACATTTGCATATATGGGCCAGTTACAATGTTTCCTAGTTAATCTAAATGATAAACTATAGGGAGATGATAAATTATCAGTAGAGAGTGTTCATATGATTTCCTAGGATCACCCTGGGGTGCAAAGGAAGCAAATATTACTTGCTCTCTAAGGCTAATTCAATCCTAGTCCTGAATCCTAGTGCTAGAAATTGAATTAAAATTAATGACTTTTAAACTAGGAAAATGAAAAATATCTAGCTAAGAATGCATGGACTAGGGCCACTTACTTTGGTTAATTACCTATGTGTTTTTTGGTGCCTAAATTTGCAAAACATAAATTATTTCAGAATGCAATTTAATTTCCCCCTACTTAAACTATGTGTTCACTTTGCAAAAATAAACTTTAAAATTTTAAAACTAACACCTAAACAACTAAAATGCGGCTAAGAGTGAGATTTAAAAAGTCATGGGACACCTCAAACAATGTTGCCAGATTTCTTATGGGCTGTCAGTCACTTTACAAATAGGAAATGAAGGAAAATAGTAGCAAATTTCTACTTCTGGTTTCCACGTGCAAAAGGCTCAGATAGGTGTGAAGTTTGCGCACAGGTCACTATTGAACACGCGTAGTCAGGTGCGTCTGTCTGTGAAAAAACCGCATGATTTTCCTGGAAAATAAATTTTTGGAGCTTCTGGGCTTCGGCCTCTCACTGAGGGTGAACAAGCAGTGAAGGAGAGAAAAGGAGATTTTTCAGCCAAACTCCAAATCAAAGAAAGAGGTCTATGCAAAAAGGCACAACCACATAAACTTGGAAATAAATTTGTGGAGTGGTCAATCCTTTTTGGTGCACAAGTGTACCAAATCACACCTTCTTAAGAGGAGTGGTTGTTTCCTCTTAATTTCCTGGTCACAAGCAGATAGTTAAGGAAGTAAACAAGTCAGTGAACATGCCAAAACATAAAACATACTAGATAAGAAAATAACATGCATATATAGAGAGAAAATAAAAAACTAAACTAAAACACATAACACAAAAGCTCTAAATAGAGTCAAACAACTTCAATAATCCAAACAATGGCACTTAGATCCCCTCTTATTGAGTGCTAGTAGGAATAAAGGATGAAACATTTACCCACTTGCCAAGGGGCCCTTAGAACTAGGGAGTTATAAGACCTGATGTAAGGATGTGCTTACCTCCGAGCTACCTTGGCGCAAAGTCCCTCTCTCTACTCTGAAGGATTGGAGTTTTTAGATGCTGAACAACTGAATCCCTTCTATCTCTACTCCAGATCACACACTGCTGGATTTCTTGGGGAAATTTTGGCCAGCATAACTGTAATATTCCCAATTATCCATGGGCTAGTTGGAATATTAAATTTTGTTTTTGCTTCCTTGTTTGATGAATAAGAAGGTATGGAGACCCATAAATCTCCTTAATATGAATAAAATCACTGCTAATGTGAAAGGAGGACATCTTAGTAGCTTTTTTAGGCACCCTTGTGTGTGAAAAGGGCTTGGAACACATAGAATGGGCCAACTTTGACCAAATCAACAACTTAGTCATGGAGGAGTGCCATTCATTATGGGAAAACGTAGTTTGGGTTGGAGACTCCATGCATGGAAGTAGTGCCTTTAATGAGTGGGGCCAAGGGTGAGGAAGATCGTCACTTATATAAGGAAGAGGATGGTAGCCATATGATGTTATGTTATGTTATGATATTTTTATTATATGGTTTATTTATACATATAGCTTTCTTCAGTTGTTTAGCTAAGATTGCAGTGTTATTTAGCACAGTGTGTTCCCAAGCCGGAATCCCACCTCTTTCCTTGAGGAGCCTCTAAGCAGGGAAAATTTTACGGGCTAGCATTCGCAAGTGGGCTAATTTTCCATGCTTTTTCCAAATAAAAGATTCGTTATTTTTCATTTTTTCTAAAAATTATTAGCCCAAATTTTATAGTAAAAATTTTTTTTGCCTTAAAAATAACCAAAATTTATATAGAGACTATATTAAATTATTATAAATTCGAATATTTTTACAAAAAAAAATCCAAGAATTTTAGAAATTGCATATTATATACTAATGAGATTTGCTAAGGTTTCGAAACTTTAAAATAAATTTCCATCCTTAAAATTTTCCTTGCCTCTAAGGAAGAGTATTGCAGTACATTCCACATTCAGGCATCAGGCCAAGGCTTCAGTATTAATGTACAACGCAGTTCCTGTTGAGGTTTGTGTTGTGTGGCGGGGCAAAAGATGTGGAGGGTTGATTTGGGCGATTTCTGAGCTAGATCTCATTGGAGGAAGGTTCCTTTCTCTTCGTAGGCTAGTAGAGAAGGCCTTGGAGCATCATTGATACATTTGGAACTAGGCCATAGTGTTTTTATCCCCTATAGCATAGTATCAGTATGTGTAATATCCCAAATTGGGAACTGCTAGAAAGGCATGACTAGAAAACGCATTTTCCAATAATGACTGCTACAGGAATTGAAACCAAGACCTGGATCCCTTAGAAAAATGTGTCTAAGTCCTGAATCTAAGAGGAGGCTCCAAATAAATCCTTCTAGGGTGGTTAAACAGATCTCCCACACCTATATGTCCTCTAAAAGTTCCTGATGAAGGGACTGCAACAATGCATGATCATACAATGGAATGACAATGTTATTATTAGGAGCTGTGAGACATGAAGATACAAATAGCCTTCCCTTTTGATATTATAACAGTAAATGCTTACAATTCTTTGAGGAATCAATCACTCAAGATTGGCTATGAAAGCCTCAATGGGACATGTACAAGAACATAGAGAAACACTGCTATACAGAAATGTCATAAGGCTAAAATAACACAGTTCATTGGAGACACTGAAAAAAAATACATGATAAGAGAATGATATGACAATAATAGCTCAATAAATGTGGGGGAGAAAGCACTCAACCCATGAATATAAAAATACAACAATCCCTAAGAGGATTGGCTACAATATAGATACAAATGGGAAATCTGCAGAAATGTCAGAGTTGCTGGTGTCATAGCATCATTTTTCACCCTCATGTGATTCATGATTGTCTCTTTGGCCTTGGGCACCCATTCCCACAGACTTGAACAAATTTCATAAAAAACAGTGTTAAAATTCCCATACGCGGGTATGCCCAGACTTTTCCGCGTGTATATGCTAGTCCATACACACTTTTCCACGTATGCCATTAAAATCATTAAAAAATATATAAAATTCCCTATTTTTGGGCTGGGTTGATGATTACTCTAGTAGTTCAACCACCTCAGCACGTGGTCAACTGTTTCCAACAGATTGAAACTACTTTGAGGGAGTATAAAAGCCCCTCACATGCATGGCCTAAGGGAGAGAGAAAATTATAGACATTATACTCTGTTGAAGCCCCAATTCAAGTCTAATTTCCCGTGCCTCCTGCACTTTCCCAGATTTTTACAGGAAACCCTTGTTTCCTGGAGATGTTCATCAGTTTATATGTCATCTCGTGTGCACAAGTCTTGAAAGTATCCTAGCGAGGCAAGGGCGGGACGGATCCGGACGACGGTCCATTCAAAGATCATGGAAGGATTTAGGTGATCTCTCCACTTTTTATTGCTGTACATGCTGTTCGTAATGAAGAAGAACCATCTTGTTCCCGAATTCACGTGTTAATATCTTTTTGAATATGTGAAAAGATCGTTATTTAAGAATTTATTATTGTTTATATGATGTTTCGCATGGATTACACTGACATTTAGGAGAAGTATATGCTGTACAACTAGATTTCCGTGCATGTTCTTTCTTGATTTCCAGTTTGAAGAGGAAGAAGGGTTGCTGGGGGTTTGGAACCTGCGGGATCTACATCAAACGTAGGATTACGGGTGAGTTCTACTATCGATGTTATCTATTTTTTAGCGTACAAGTGTGGTTGTGTGAGTCCTTGAATAGCATGCTCTGATCTGTGGAGGTTTTGACCCAACAAACCTCTAGGGAGTTATTTCCCGAAACAAAACTGGCGAATCCACTGGGGATCGCATTCTTGTGATTCCCCTGTTGGGTGGTTTCAGCTATTTGAAAGGTTTCGAACAATTTTAATCATTATTTCCAGTCCAATTAACTTTTTCTCAGTCAGACTGAAGACCTGGTTCTTTATCCAGGCTTGATCATTTTTGTTTTTCGTTATTTACCTTTCCATACGCGAGTTTTTCTATACACAGTCGCATATACACGCAGTTTTTGTTAAAGGAAGTCGCGTATACGCGGGTTTCCTTTGACGCAGCCGCGTATGCACGCCTGTTGCAAAACTACCAAGTAGCGTATGCCTGGGTAAATTTTGAAATTTTTGATTTCTTGACTTTTTAGTCTTGTCTGTCTGTGGGGACCTATTCCTGCAGTATCTTTATAGTCTCTGGATTGTGTTGGTAGTGGTTATTGGTATTTTTCTCTCTTGTTTGGTTGAAGACTGGCTTATTAGGCAAATCTTGTTTTTCAGTGCTTGCGTTTCTGGTTCGAGTACGAAGATCTCTTTCTGGAGATTCTTGGTTGTTCTGCTTTATGAGGACAGAGAGCTTCTACTCGGATACTATTTCCTCACTTTATGTTTTTCTTTGCACTTGGATTTTTGCCTACTTTTGGTTGGTTTTCTTGATTTCATGTGACTAGGTCTTGCTACAATTTTTTGAAGAGTCATTCTTGGTTCTTTGAAGTTCTGTTTGCTGCAAGTTTGTGTTATTGTTCTAGGCTGAGTTCCTAAGTTTCTTGTCTTCCTTTTGCTCGTATAAATCTTGCGACTAGGGGGAATTATAAGATTTAGAGCATTTTTTGAAGCTTTGTTTGAAATTCAGAGATTGTTTGGCTTGAGAATTGGATAGTTCTTCTTGGTCCCTTTGAAGTCTTCTTTTATAAAATTCAGAAAGCTCAAAAACATTTTTGTTTTGCCATTGCTTTTGTTTTGCATTTTTGTTTTGGTTTCTTTCTATCTGTTGAAGCTTTCTTGAGATTTCTTGCCTTCAGTTTCTGACTTGATTTGGGAAGGGAATTTTTATTGGTTTCTTTCTCTTATTTCGAGCATATTTTGGTGTCTTTATACTGAAAGTTTCTGATTTTGGGAACTAGCTTTGTGGACAACTGGAAAAGTGATAAAACTGAAGGATTTGTGGAAATTTCTCTTTGCTTGGTTAGATTTTTCATCTTAGAATTGGCATGCTCTTAGTAATTTGCATCAGGTGCACTTAAGCATTTAGTATTTTTCATATTTTTTGTGAGTGTGAAGTTTGTTATCTGAAGAGAAAAAATTTAGTCTCATAGAACCTGTGTAGAAATTTCTTTTCATCGAAAGGAAATTACTGCATTTTCATGTAGTTTGGTTTTCATTAATTTCTTTTCTGTGTCATAAAACACCACGAGTTTCATTTCCATATCCCCTTGACTTAATATAAAAACCAACTAAAATAAGCGCATTAATTTAAAAACAACTAGCAAGTTTTTTATTAAGTGTCATACACCAACTAGCTAGGTTGTAGGGCCTTGGATTAGGTGAGTGGAGAGTTAACTCTCCAAGGCCGCTCAAAATAAAACATAGAAGTTTATTAATTGAGCAAAATCCAACTCCGTTAGGTGGACCGGGAAAGCTCTCCTCCAGAGAGTCAAGCGCGAGGGGAAGTGAAGGCCGAGAAGAGAGATACCCCCTCTCTGATTTGCTGGATCTTGCCTCAAGACCGTTCCGCCCAGCTTCTGACACGGATTGGTGCCCATAGTTGCCATTCCTAGGTTCCACACAGGTGACTGCGGGGGGGAATACCCGTGGTACCTGAGGCAGACGTCGTATCACTTCCAGCAGTACTTCTGGGGGGTGCCCTTGCGAAGCTTGGGTACTTGTGCTGGCAAAGGCTGTTGTTAGGAGGTCGGCGTAACTATTTCTGTTACCTTAGCTAGTAGGCCTGGGCTGTAATTATCCCAAACTACTTTCGGGAGGTCCTATTTTTCACTTTCTCGTATTTTGGTGTCCGTTCCTAATCACCCGGAGCAGAAATACCTGAAGGCTGCTTGCTTGGCTGTATCTTAGGGATTTTTGTAGTGAGTGCTCTTTGCTCCTAGCTTGCTTAGCTTTATACTTTTTTGAGTCTAATTAAAATTTGTTAAAGTGGCTGATCAAGCGCCTCGTCGATCGAGGAGAATCCGGGGGTTATCTCCCGAGAGTGCAGAGCCTTCTTCAAGAAGGCGTAGGAGTAACATAGCAGGTGAATATCACCCTGTGGCGTCTAACGCAATGGACAGAGATCCTCCACAAGGGCTTGAAGGTTTCGTAGTTGGTTCTGGTGTTGGTTCCAAGAGGAGCGTTCCGCTCACCTCGAGAGTCTTATTTCCGGGAGAGTTAGGAATAGAAGTAGAGGAAGTACCTGAGTCTCCTCAGTCACTTCCATCTCCTCTTCCTCCTGATTATCCGTTTGTTGTTGAGTACATCGGACCTGAGTCAGAGAGACCAGAAAGTCCTCCTTTTTATTCATACCTTTTGATGGCCACGACTGGGAACGCAGCTTCGGCTGTGAGTGCTGCAGGCATTCAGACTCCTGCTTCAGTTGAAGGAGGAGGCACTATTGCTATATCTTTGATTGCTTCTAGTACTGCTGTGTTTGGCTCTGGTTTCACCCAAGCACATGCTTCTCAATTTGGTCCCTTTTGTTTTGGAATGCCCACTAGTGGGATTCCTTCGTTTTCCTTTTCCGCTGCTGCAACTGCGTCTGCACCCATGTCTTCTATGGCTAGTGGGTCAGCTTCTTTTCAAGGGTTCCCCTTCGGGACTGGGCATATTCCTAGTTTGAATCCTTCCTTGGGGTCTTTTCCTTTTACTTCTCAGACTCAGAGTTTTAACCCTTGGTCTGGAGGTCAGAGTTCGACTACCTTTACAGGTTGGAACCCTGTATTTACAGCAGCGGGGGCAGGGAATCAGTTTTACGCTGGTCAACAAGGGAATGTTTCTTTCCCTTCGTCGAGTGCTTATCAGACTTTTTCCCCTCTTTCCAACGCTTGGAACCCCTATCAGGGGCTGTCCTCTTCATTCATTACTTCGGGGGTTGGAACTGGTCCAATCTTTGGTAACTCTACGTTGGGAGGGGGTCCTTCTCCAAATGTTGGGTCCTTTGGCCCAACATTTTCTACGAGTTCTTTTTGGCAACCTGGTGCCTCATCAAATCCAGGGTACTCTTTTCAGAATGTTGGGAATTCATCCCATCAAGGATGGAATCCTCAGGCTCCGCCTCATTTACCTTTTCTGGCAACGTTAAACTTGCCAGATCTGTCGAAATTGACGAATGATCCGATCCGATATAGTCCGGGGTGGCCTCCGGTTCCCACCAAACTACCTTCAGACATTCCAAAGTTTGAAGGCAAGAATGGAGAGGACCCGGCTGACCATATCACCACCTTCCATTTATGGTGTTCTTCTAACTCCCTGATCGATGATTTGATTAGGTTGAGATTGTTTCAACGCACCTTAACTGTAAACACTACCAAGTGGTATATTGAGTTAACTGGGGGCAGTTTTGCTACATTTGGAGATCTGGCTACAACATTTCTAAATCATTTCCAGTTGCCTGTCCGTTATGATGCCGGGACTGAACTCCTAGCTAATTTTAAATAGGACGATGCAACCCACATTTCTGATCATATTCAGGAATGGCGGAGAAGGAAGAGGCTTATTAAAGCTCATATTCCAGGAGAATTCCTTTTGGAATGGTTTCTGAAATCTCTGCAGTCAGATATTTCTAAGGATGTATCCCTCTTTGGGGTATTTTCGGAGGAGCAGGCCATTTTTAGGGCCCAGCAGCTTGAATTGATATATTCTCAGTCTGGTGTCCTTCATAAATATTTGCCTAATGCTCCTCGCTCCAAATTGGACTTATCCAAGACTAAACCCGGTCCTCATGGTGATGGACTTATTGGGTCGATCAATAGTGGTGCAACTAACCTTCTTAGTCAATTGCAGCAGTTGTCTTTACAATCTGCTTCTTCTGGTGAGGTTGTGCCTACTAAGTCATCGCCTTCTCAATCTTTGTCGGTAAATGCCGTTTAGACTTCTAACCCCAAAGAAAATCAATAATCCGAAGGGAAGAATAAGGGACGTAATAAGAAAAAGGGCAAGAATGGGAAGGGTAATGCAAATAAATCCAACGAGCATGTTGGTGAGGGTCCAAAGGATAAAAAGAAAGTGAAGTTTCCATGCAAGTTATGTGCTTGAGACCATCTTACTCACCTTTGCCCTAAAATTCAGGATGCGCAGCGCTTGTTAGCTCAGTAGGGTTCTTCTAGTTCCCAGGTTGTGCTGAAAAACCCTTTTCCCCAAGGGTAACAATTAGTTGTTGGCGTGAATCAAAATACTGGGGCTTCCTCCGGGGGCACCCAGGAAGGGGAAAATCCATCAAACATATACATGATGAGTGCTCACGCGGATATCACCATGAGATCCCGTGATTATGGCGAAGATGATTCTTCGAAAGCCAAGGGTGCTCCCGATGCTACTGAGCCACTTCACATCATGAAGCCTACTGTTGAGCCTATGCCTTGGATGCCCAAAGCATCTAATAAGCGTACGACGATTAATCCAAATGCCAGGGCTGCCCAGAACTACTCTATTGTGGAAGATCTGGCACAGAGTCCTTGTGCCATGTCGGCTCTTGAGGTGCTCCAGTCTTGTCCAGCTCAGCGCAGTGCTCTGCTCACTGCTATTGGGGCTGTCGATCCAAATAACTCTCTTATGATTACATTTGATATGACTAATTTTAAAAAGAGACTCCCCCATCATATGGCTTTTCATATTAAATCATCGTACCAAAAATTCAATATTTTTCGGACGGTCGTTGATGAGGGTGCTTCCACATGTGTGATGTCTCTCACATGTTGGAAGGGAATTGGATCTCCTGCAGTTGTTCCATCTACTACTCTTATGACTGCGTTTGATGGTCATTCTCACAGACCGCATGGTATTTTCCCAGCTTTGCCCATCTGTGTTGGGGGAAAAACTGTAAATATAGAGGTTGAGATAGTTGATACAAGCTTGGACTACAACCTCCTGTTGGGGAGAAACTGGATTTATGAGATGGATGCCATTGCATCTTCATTATTTTAGATTATTTGTTTCCCTCATGAAGGGAGGATTGTTACGGTGGATCAACTGGATTGTTCTCTTGTAGACCCAAATGCATCTACTGACTCAACTATTCCAAAATTGGATAAGGCCAAGTCGCCTGTTGAGAATTTAGGGGTTGGAATGTATTCTTCTTTGATGGGTACTTTTGATATTCCACCTCCTATTTTTCATATAAATGAAATTTCATCCTCCAGGGCTCCTCTTCGAAGATATTTCTTCAGAACTCATTATTTCTTGGACCCTTGGACCTTACCTTCCCCTACCTCCACATTAGCGGAAGGTCAAGTGGGTGGAATGGTGTTTCCAATGTCTACAGCTGAGATTGCTTATAAATCTATTGTTGACACTGCAGAGTCCATTCCAGCTCCTCTTTCACCAGAAGAGTTGGATGGAGATGTGGCTCCGGCTTGGACACTTAGTTCTTCTTCCACCCAGGATTGCCTTGATAAAACTCTTCCATTTGAAGAGGCCATCCTGGAAGCTATGACTGGTATAGATAGACTGTGGGATTATTTGCATCATCGGTCTTACGTTTTACCTGATTTGACCAAAGTTGAGTCAAGTTTTCCAAGTCCTTTGTCTACTGGTCCTGTTCACCCAGTCCTGAACCCTTTAGCACCAACACAGGTATATGCTGAAGGGAACATGGCTGTGATTTCTCCAACTATCCCGGTGAACATTTCCAGGAATCCCAATGTTATATAGAGTGTCTTCATCGGAGTTGAATGTTCCCCTGAAGAGATTCAAATTTACACCAATCTCTTTAAAGAGTTTAGGGATGTGTTCGCTTGGTCTTATGAGGAAATGCCTGGTATAGATCCATCTATTGTCCAGCATGAGATCAAGACTTACGAAAATGCTAAGCATGTGAGGCAAAAACTTTGTTCGGTCAATCCTAGGAAGGCTGCAGCTATCAAAGCTGAGGTGGATAAGCTGCTTAAGGCGAGATTTATTTTCCCTATTCCTTTGATAGAGTGGGTTTCGAATCTCGTTCCCGTAGATAAAAAACAAGGAACAATTCGAGTTTGCATTGATTTCAGAGACCTTAATAAAACATGTCCTAAAGATAATTACCCCACACCATTTATAGATCAGCTTATTGATGAGTGTGCCGGTAATGAGATTTTATCCTTCATGGATGGTTTCTCCAGATATAATCAGATTACTATCCGTCCTGAAGATCAGCATAAGACTGCCTTTATTTGTCCCTGGGGTACGTTTGCTTACAAGAAGATGCCTTTTGGTCTTAAAAATGTTGGGGCTACCTTTCAGCGGGCCATGTCATATGCCTTCCATGACATCAAACATATTATCGAGGCATACTTGGATGATTTAGCTGCTCGTTCTCGAAAGAGAATTGATCATCCTGCTCACCTCCATCAAGTATTTGAACGATGTCGTTTCTACAAGATTAGGTTGAATCCGAACAAGTGTGTTTTCGCGGTCACATCCTGTTGGTTATTGGGATTTATAGTGTCTAGGGAAGAGATTAGGGTAGATCCCTTCAAGGTTGAGGCAATACTTTGGTTGCCTCCCCCGTCATCTATTCGTCAACTTCAAAGTCTACAAGGAAAGGCTAATTTTCTTTGGAGATTTATCGTAAATTATGCTAAAGTTACCAAAGGATTTATGAGATTGTTGAAGAAGGGAGTCCCATTCCTTTGGGATGACTTCGCTCAGCGCTCATTCGATGCTTTGAAAAAATCTTTGACCTCTGCTCCTTTATTGAGTCCCCCTGATTATAGCAGGGATTTCCTTTTGTATCTTGCAGCAGCAGAATCTACCATTGGTATGGTTCTGGTTCAGGAGGATGATGCTCTTGCAGAGCATGTTATATACTATCTTAGTCGAGGCTTGGTAGGACCTGAACTCCGGTATACTCCGATAGAAAAACTGGCTTTAGCAGCTGTTCATGATGTGTAGCGACTCGGAAATTACATTCTTCTATGAAAAACTTATGTTTTGGCAGCAGCCAATCCATTTCAATTTGTTCTCAGTAGGCGAGTGATTGGGGGCAAATACAATAGATGGATTGTGATTTTGCAGGAATTTGATCTTGAGTTTATGTTTTCCAAGTCCAAAAAATCATTATTTTTCACGGAATTAATCTCTGAGTTTCCCTGTGGAGAAGAGATAGTCTATGATGAATCCTTCCAGGATGAACATTTGTTTCTTATTTCTCCACAGGATCCTTGGTATGGGGATATCATTGTGTATCTTCAGACTGTGAAGTTTCCCTCTACTTTTTTGAAATATGAGCACCGTAAGTTGTGTCACTTGGCTAAAAATTACTTGATTATTGGTGATGCTTTATACCGTCAAGGGGTTGATTCAATCCTGAAACATTGCTTAACTCTCGAAGAAGCTGAGGCTGTGCTGAATGATTGCCACAGTGGAGCTTGTGGTGGTCATTTATCTGGGCTTGCTACAGCCCAAAAAATCTTGCGTGCTGGGTACTTTTGGCCTTCGATTTTCAAATATTGTGTGGAGTCAGTCAAAAAGTGTCATCCGTGTCAAGTCTATACTCGAAAAATGCGCGCTCATCCAGCTCCGATTTTTCCAGTCATTACTATCGGTCCCTTTACAAAGTGGGGTATTGATTATACTAATTGTAACCCACCTTCGGCTAAAGGTCACGAGTACATTATTGTAGCAGTAGACTACTTTACGAAGTGGGTCGAAGCTATGCCTACTTTTGGGAATGATGGTGAGACAACAACTCTTTTTCTTTTCAACCAGGTTATTGCTCGTTTTGGTATTCCTCGAGAGATTGTCACTGATCATGGCAGTCATTTTTAGAATAGCATGATGGCTGAGTTGGCTCTAAAATTAGGTTTCCGGCAGGAACATTCATCTCCTTATTATCCTCAGGCCAATGGGCAAGTGGAAGCCGTGAACAAATCCTTGAAGACTATTCTTCAAAGGACGATCAATAAAGCTCGATCCAATTGGCATATCATGCCATATCCTACACTTTGGGCATACAGGACGTCAGTAAAAACTGCAACTGGTTTTACTCCATTTCAACTAGTTTATGGGCTGGAATTCGTATTTCCCATTGAATGTGAGATTCCTTCTCTTAAGTTAGCCTTCGAGCTTCTTCCTGACACTTCTAGTCTTGAAGAATGTCTCCTTCATCTGGAACATCTCGATGAGAAGCATCGGGATGCCTCCACGATGAATGAATCGCATAAAAACCGAGTTAAAGTTCAATACGATAAGGCAGTCAAACCTAGGGTTTTCTCGAAAGGCGACCTTGTTTTGGTCTATGCCCAAGAGAAAGATGCCCTAGGGGTAGGAAAGTTTAAGTCTATGTGGTATGGCCCCTTTATCGTTAAATTTTTTTTTTAAAAAGGAGCATATACCTTGGTTGATTTTGAAGGGAATGAGTTGCCGAAGCCCAGAAATGGGTTATGTTTGAAAAATTATTATGCCTAGGCTTCGGCCTGGCATTTTTCTTTTGTATATAGTAGTTTTGCTTTGTACATATCTGGTTTTTCGATCTTTGATGGGATGGTGACATTTTTTATCTGCTTTGGCAGGTTGTGTCGAATGTCATGAGTCATTTTGGTTTCGCCGATGGTGCTAGTAGACACACCCGGAACTTGGCTTCCACGGCTTGGGTGCTTCATCATCCATCCGGTCAGCTGTTAGTATCAAGGGGAGTCTGCATTGGTCCTGCTTCCAATAATATAGCAGAATACACTGTAGTTATTTATCTACTCTCGAAGGCAATATATTTGGGTGTTGATTTGTTGGTAGTTTTCTTGGACTCCTAGCTGGTGGTGTCACAGTTGAACAATACTTATCGAGTTCGAGATCCATTTTTACTCCGGTTGTTCTTGAGGGTACGTTTGTTACAAAGATCATTTCAATTTTTAACTTTCATTCATATTCCTCGAGCTGACAATTGGATGGCAGACTCATTAGCTAATCAAGCAATTGATTGGCATATTAATCATTCAATACATTAAAATTTAATCATAAAAAACATCATACATTTGTCACATCACATCATAAATGGATGTATATATCATCAGAGTGTTGAAAAAATTATACAAAAATTTGGATCCATAAGTCGTACAAAATTAGGACTTATGCCCGATCATGTTCAAATCTCAAAAAATATACAGTCATCCAGTAAATCATATCTATCTACTCCTGTGGTCCCTGCCGAGAGGTTGTGTTCCTATAGAACACGATTGCAGTCGCGACTCGGCGGAATAACCACACCCAGTCATGAGGTACTCCTACTACCCGTCTCTGGATGCCCTCGGGTAGATATTCCACTGTAGCCATAGGCATTTGGTGGGTTAAACCCTCCAAGTTCCTCTGTACAGCATGGAGGGTTCTGTCTGTGTCTACTGTCTCCGCCTCGCCTCTGCGGTGCTTATGCCGTGGGTAGCCATTAGGATGGACTGGTCCAATATCTGTATCATGATCATTACGATATTTTAAGTCACTTTGAATCCAATCAAAAACATGTTTCATTTTTTCACACATATTGAAAAAATCCAAAAAAAATCATATAATTAAAAAATTGCATTCTTACCGACTGTGCCCCATGTCGCGCCAGGTGGAAGGACGAGTCTAGATCGCCACGAAAATCCATCCCAACATAGGGATAGTCCTCCACAGTGATGATTTGTTCTCCCCACCATTGGAAGAACTCGTCATCCCAGGTGGTTCGGGGAACTTCACTTCCCCCCAGTCTCTTCATCAAGTCATCCCATCGGGTAATTCTTGGGTCTCTTGGGCTGCTGATAGAAGAGATCACTTTGGGTCTCAGCCTAGGAATCTTCTCGAAGAATAATGTCATCAAGATTGTACCATATCCGAAATGTTTTGTTTTTTTTTTCGGATGGAAGTTAATTGTTGCTTCATATTCATTAATAGAGCTGTGCACCAATCATATATATGAGTTAAGCATTCCACAGCTATACTCATTTGAGTCCTGGATGCCTGGTGTAAGGAAGCAGATCCTGCTACCCTGCCAATGGTAAATAGGATAATTTTCATGTGCAAGTCTCTTAAATCTTTTATAGCAATTTGAGTCCCAACTTTCTTCGACCCCTCTACGCAGTAGACATGGACATATTCATCCACGGTAAGCCCTCCCAAAGGTTTGCCATGTAAATCTACTGGCTCCCCCCTCCGGGAGAGTCCAGTAATAAAATAGATGTCTTCCACCTCGATACGTATGGGCATTTGATCTATTATGAAGCAATCTTCTTCTGGTTCCCAATAATTCACAAGCATTTCGAGCAACCGGACATTACTCTTCATATTTGGCATTTTGAAAAATTTGAGCAATCCACAATCTCAGAGAATATTGAGCGATAATTGATCCTGCATTACTTCATTTTCAATGACACTGTGTTCACGTTCTCTCCATGATATATTCATCCTGCAAAAATTCAATAATTTTTCCATTAGAATCACGTTTTTTCATTTCGGGTTGCGCATACGCGACTTTCTCTGTACACAGTCATGTATATACGCGGCTTGGTCAATATAAACCCGCGTATGCGTAGAACCGTAATTTTAAAAAAATAATTCTACGGTGAAATTTCCAAATTTCTACTTTATTTATGGACAAATTTGATAACAAGGATGGATTAAGAGCTTACCTGACAAATTCAGCGAAGTTTGACGGTCGATTGCTCTTGTTTTGACGAAAGAGGCTTTTTCTCCAGAGCTCTTTTTCCCAATTCAGCAAGTAACAATGAACCAAATGTGAGGTAACTTGTGTATTTATGCCCAAAAATTGAAAATTTTCACAAAAAATTGTTATGCTTATTTTTTCAATCTATCTTAAGTTGCATAACTCGGATGCTTGGAAGTGCCCAGATTGGTATATTTTCAGGTACATTTTGATGAACTCGAGATTTTTTCCGGTTTTTGATCCATGACTGCTGACCCGTCATGGCAGGTATATGATCTTCACTGGCATATAGGTTAGGGAATCCACTTTCCGTTGCATTTTTCATACTAGCCTCCATTCTGATCACTTGCCATAGGGTCGATCCCATCAGGTCATGAGTATTACACCTATTTCACTCGCCGATTATTTAATCATGACTTGGTGGTAGAGCCTTCCTTTACATGGGCTTCCTAGTTAGTTCCTCGCTATCACTTGTTGCCCATGCTGCATTTTATGTAGGCTCGAGAGTCCTCTTTAGTCCCACCATGACTTATGTGTTGAAGCTTCATTCTTCTTCTTCCTCACTATCATTTTTCTGGCTATTACCCTAGAGGCTCCCTGGTGTTGTTGAGTTGTATTATTGCATTGCATATTGGCTACTTGTTTATCCTGGCCTTTAGCCGGCTTCATTTGGACTCAATGTTTAAGCCAACTTTTGACCTTGACTCTCTGTACAAGTTAACCATTGCATGCACTTAGCTATCACGACTTGACACCTTTTTACCCATGGATGGAACATTCCTCTGAGTATCGCTTACCAGTTTCCGCCACCTTGCATTGAGCATAGGATCGTTCCAATCCCAGGAACTAGTGCATCTTTTTCTTGATACTCGTTCTATCCATTGTACCATAGCATTCTTTTATTCTTTTTCAGGCTTATTATATGAAAAAGACAAAAAAATCAAATATAACAAAAAGAGCGGGAACGAGATGTAACTTCGTAATTTGATGGCAGTACAATGTCAGTTTGTCGCCCTTGAACAAAGCACATACACTTATATATTTCCTTCATTTGGGATGGTTTTAGTTTTGACCTAGGTTCAGCCTTTACCTTGTTTCACTTGTCAGTCCTCCCCCGGTTGGTTATCTCTTCCAATCATATGGAGATTTTGTTCTGCCTCCTGCATAACAGACTTATACAGTGTCACTTTTTACTACCATGGTCATCACGAGTCATGCTTTTGTTCAAGGGAAGTCTAACCAGAGTCGGCCATTCTGCGGTGTCTCTTGACTCATTATTCAGTCGGCCTTCCCGGTCTTGTCAGTATCTTGTTCTATCACAACAGATGTTTTGGTCCTCTGCTCGTGCTGGTTTGAGAAGGTCTCCATTGACTTCTTGCTGGCGGGTTTGTCTCTTATCGACTATGACACATTGCTCTGAGAGCAAACCTAGAGCCGCACCCTGGCCCTATTTCCATCATTGATAGGTGACCTTGTGCTCAGCATTTGATCATCATTATGGGTCTTTGACTGAGTGGTTTCCCCTGTGTTCGACGTCAGCATACATTATCACACTTTGGATTCGTGCAGTACCTTGATTTCCATTTGACCCTATCGGTGGATTTCTCGCCTCTGTGTCAGCTTTCATTATTGGTTGGTTCAGAGGGTTTCTTCCGTGCGCTAGCTTCATCTTGTGCATGTCGGAAACGTACTTCGGTTTCGTTCCATCACTCTACTTCGTCCGATTCCTTCCAAATCTTGGCCTGTGGGTTACACTTGCGCTGGACTGATGTGGGATGCCTTAATGCCTTCCTTCGAGCAGATCTTTTCCCATCGACTCCGACTCATTGCTCTGGGAATAAGGTCTAGAGTCTTTTTGTCAGTACCTTAGGGTTTGCAGTCATCAGTGGTAGACTCTTCGCTATCGACGGTGGGGATTCATCATTGCCTCCTGATTGGTAGATTCTTTCAAGTGTTCGACTTCAACTCATTCATTCACACTTGTTAGATTGTACTGGGGCACCTTGACACTCATTTTCATTATTGGTGGGTT